>PITA01033242.1:0-12978 GCA_004023965.1 Spilogale gracilis | reverse complement strand
ATTTGCAAATATCTTCTCCCATTCTGTGGGTTGCCTCTTTGTTTTGTTGACTGTTTCCTTTGCTGTACAGAAGCTTTTTATTTTGATGAAGTCCCAGAAGTTCATTTTCACTTTTGTCTCCTTTGCCTTTGGAGACGTGTCTTGAAAGAAGTTGCTGTGGCCGATGTCAAAGAGGTTACTGCCTATGTTCTCTTCCAGGGTTTTGATGGATTCCTGCCTCATGTTGAGGTCTTTCATCCATTTTGAGTTTGCCTTCGTGTGTGGTGTAAGCGAATGGTCTAGTTTCATTCTTCTATATGTAGCTGTCCAATTTTCCCAGCACCATTTATTGAACAGACTGTCTTTTTTCCATTGGATATTTTTTCCTGCTTTGTCAAAGATGATTTGACCATAGATTTGTGGGTCCATATGTGGGCTCTCCACTCTGTTCCATTATGGACCACATCTTCTTTATCCATTCATCTGTTGAAGGGCACCTTGGCTCTTTCCACAGTTTGGTGATTGTGGTCATTGCTGCTATGAACATTGGGGTGCATATGGCCCTTCTTTTCACTCCATCTGTATCTTTGTAGTAAATGCCCAGTAGTGCAATTGCAGGGTCATAGGGTAGCTCTATTTTTAATTTTTTAAGGAATCTCCACACTGTTTTCTAAAGCAACTGCACCAACTTGCATTCCCACCAACGGTGTAAGAGGGTTCCCCTTTATTCGCAGCCTCTCCAACACTTGTTGTTTCCTGTCCTGTTAATTCTGGCCATTCTGACTGATGTAAGGTGGTTTTGATTTGAATTTCTCTGATAGCTAATGATGATGAACAGTTTTTCATGTGTCTGTTAGTCATTTGTATGTCTTCTATGGAGAAGCGCCTCTTCATGTCTCCTGCCCACTTTTTGATGTCATGATCTTTATTTTGGTTGTTGAGTTTTAGTTCTTACAGGTCTTGGATATCAGTCCTTTGTCTGTGAGTATCTTCTCCCATTCTGTGGGTTGCCTTTTGGTTTTGTTGACTGTATCCTTTGCTGTGCAGAAGCTTTTTATTTTGATGAAGTCCCAAAAGTTCATTTTCACTTTTGTTTCCTTTGCCTTTGGACACGTGTCTTGAAAGAAATTGCTGTAGCCAATATCAAAGGGGTTAATACCTATGTTCTCCTCTAGGATTTTGATAGAGTCCTGCCTCATGTTGAGATCTTTCATCCATTTCGAGTTTATCCTTGTGTGTGGCGTAAGAGAATCGTCTAGTTTCATTCTTCTATATGTAGCTGTCCAATTTTCCTGGCACTATTTATTGAAGAGACTGTCTTTTTAGCACTGGATATTTTTTCCTTCTTTGTCAAAGAGTATTTGGCCATAGAGTTTCAGGTCCATATCTGGACTCTCTACTCTGTTCCATTAGTCTATTTGTCTGTTTTTGTGCCAGTACCATGCTGTCTTGGTAATCACAGCTTTGTAATAAAACTTGAAATCAGGTGATGTGATGCCCCCAGCTTTGGGGTGTGCGTGTGTGTGTGTGTGTGTGTGTGTGTTTAAGCATTTCCTTAAGAATTTGGGGTCTTGGGGTCTTTTCTGGTTACATATAAATTTTAGGATTGTTTGTTCCAGCACTTTGAAAAATGTTGGTGGAATTTTGATTGGGATAGCCTTGAAAGTATAGATTGCTCTGGCAGTATAGACATTGTAAGAATGTTTATTATCTCTTCCATGAGCATGGAATGTTCTTCCATCTTTTTGTGTCTTCTTTGATTTCTTTCATGAGTGTTCTGTACTTCCTTAAGTACAGATCCTTAACTTCTTTGGTTAAGTTTATTCCTAGGTATCTTATGGTCTTTGATGCTATGGTAAATTGAATCAATTCTCTGATTTCCCTTCCTATATTTTCACTGTTAGTGTATAAGAATGCAGCTGATTTCTCTGCACTGGTTTTGTATCCTGCCACATTACCGAATTGTTGTCTGAGTTCTTGTAGTTTGGGAGTAGAGTCTTTTGGGTTTTCCATATAAAGTATCATGTCATCAGTGAAGAGAGAGAGTTTGACTTCTTCTTTGCCATGCTGAATACCTGTTATTTCTTTTTGCTGTCTGATTGCTGTTGCTGGGACCTCTAACATTATGTTGAAGAATAGTGGTGAGAGCGGGCATCCTTGTCTTGTTCCTGATCTCAATGGGAAGGCTGTCAGTTTTTTCCCATTGAGAATGATATTCGCTGTGGTTTTTTCATAGATAGATTTTATGAGGTTGAGGAATGTTCCCTCTATCCCTATATTTTGATGGGTTTTAATCAAGAATGGATGCTGCATTTTGTCAAATTCTTTTTCTGCATCAATTGAGAGTATCGTGTGGTTCTTCTCTCTTCTCTTATTGATTTGCTCTATCATGTTGATTGCTTTGTGAATGTTGAACCACCCTTGCAATCCAGGGATAAATCCCACCTGGTCGTGGTGGATATTCTTTTTAATGTATTGTTGGATCCTATTAGCAAGGATCTTGTTAAGAATCTTGGAATCCATATTCATCAGAGATATTGGTCTGAAGTTCTCCTTTTTGAGGGAGTCTTTGCCTGGTTTGGGGATTAGAGTGATGCTGGCTTCATAGAAAGAGTCTGGAAATTTTCCTTCTGTTTCTATTTTTTGAAACAGCTTCAGGAGAATAGGTATTATTTCTTCTTTGAATGTTTGGTAGAATTCTCCCAGGGAATCTGTCAGGTCCTGGGCTCTTGTTTTTTGGGAGGTTTTTGATCACTGCTTCAATCTTGTTACTAGATATTGGTCTATTCAGATTGCCAATTTCTTCCTGTTTCACTCTTGGAAGTTTATCGGTTTCCAGGAATGCATCCATATCTTCTAGGTTGTTAAACTTATTGGCATATAACTGTTGGTAGTAATTTATGATGATTATTTCTATTTCCTTGCTGTTAGTTGTGATCTCTTCCCTTTCATTCATAATTTTATTAGTTTGGGTCTTCTCCCTTTTCTTCTGGATTAGTTTGGCCAATGGTTTATTGATCTTATTAATTCTTTCAAAGAACCAGCTTCTAGTTTCATTAATGTGGTCCACTATATCTCTAGTTTCTAATTCATTGATCTCTGCTCTAATCTTAATTATTTCCCTTCTTGTGTGTGGGTTTGGCTTAACTTGTTGTTGATTTTATAGTTCTTTAAGATGTAAAGAGAGTTGGTATATTCAGGATTTTTCAATTTTTTTTGAGAGAGGCTTGGATGGCTATGTATTTCCCCCTTAGGAATGCCTTTGCCATATCCTATAAGTTTTGGATCGATGTATTTTCATTCTCATTGGTTTCCATGAAATGTTTACGTTCTTCTTTGATTTTCTGATTGGCCCAAACATTCTTGAGGAGGATAGTCTTCAGTGTCCAAGTGTTTAAATTCTTTCTGAACTTTTTGTTGTGGTTGAGTTCCAGCTTCAAGGCATTGTGGTCAGAGACTATGCAGGGAATAATCTCAATCCTCTGGTATTGGTTGAGCCCTGATTTGTGACCTAGTGTGTGGTCTATTCTGGAGAAAGTTCCATGTGTGTTTGAGAAGAATGAGTATTCTGTTGTTTTAGGGTGGAATGTTCTGAATATATCTATGAGATCCATCTGGTCCATTGTGTCATTCAAGGCTCTTGTTTCTTTGTTAACTTTCTGTTTAGATGATGTGTCCCTTGCTGAGAGTGGAATGTTAAGATCTCCTACAATTAATGTGTTTGTATCAATATGACTCTTTATTTTGCTTAACAGTTGGCTTATGTAGTTGGCTGCTTCTGAGTTGGAGGAAGAAATATTTACAGTTGTTAGATCTTCTTGGTGTATAGACACTATAAGAATGATGTAGTATCCTTCTGTAATCTCTGATTACAGTCTTTAGATTAAAATCTAATTGGTCTGTATGAGAATTACTACCCCAGCTTTCTT
This sequence comes from Spilogale gracilis, assembly GCA_004023965.1. Taxonomy (NCBI): domain Eukaryota; kingdom Metazoa; phylum Chordata; class Mammalia; order Carnivora; family Mephitidae; genus Spilogale; species Spilogale gracilis. Next base: position 9,070 of record PITA01033242.1, on the reverse strand, counting down.
TTGAGGTCCATTGGTATGAAAGATGCCTCATTTTCAGTCTGGATGTATCTTTAGATTCAATATTTGTCTCTTTTATCCAGTATGCAACCTTGTGCCATTTTATTGGAGCATTTAGGCCATTAATGTTGAGAATATTTATTGTTAGGTACGTTTTTATTGACATCATGTTGCCTGTGAAGTTCTTGTTTCTATAGATTGCCTCTGTAAATTTCTGTTCTGTGTACTCTTGGGTTCATTCCTCTTTTATAGAACCCCCCCTTAATATTTTTTGTATTCCTGGCTTGGTGGTCACATAATCTTTTAGACCTTGCTGGTCCTGGAAGCTCTTTATCTCTCCTTCCATTTTGAAAGTCAACCTTGCTGGGTACATTATCCTTGGTTGCATATATTTTTTTTCATTTGATTTCCTGAATGCATCTTGCCAGCCCTTTCTGGCTTGCCAGGTTTCTATGGACAGATCTGATGTTATTCTGATGGTCCTCCCTCTGTACATAAGTGATCTCTTTCCCTTAGCTGCCCTTAAGACATATTATTTGAATTTATGATTCGTGAATTTCACAATTATGTGCCTGGAGGTTTTTCTAGCCTTGTTGACCTTGAGGGGTATCCTCTCCATCTCTAGGACACGAACACTTGTTTTATTCCCCAGATTAGGGAAATTTTCATCCAGGATTTGTTCAGCTATATCTTCCAGTCCTCTCTCTCTCTACTCCCTCAGGGATCCCAGTAATTCTGATATTGGAGTGTTTCATGGCATCATTTATTTCCCTAATTCTATTTTCATGGGATTTTAGCTGTTTGTTCCAAGACTTCTCATGCTCCTCCTTCTCAATCAATCTGTCTTCTAGATCACTGCTTCACTTACCCTACTTGTTAGAGTATTTAGATTAGATTGGGTCTCATTGATAGCATTTTTAACCTCTGCCAGGTCAGCTTTCACTTCTGCCTGTAGAGTTTCAGTCTTGCCACTAATGATCTTTTCCAACTCAGCCATTGCTTGGATGATTGCTACCCTGAATTCCATTTCTGCTGTACTGTTTATGTCCATATCCAGTAGTTCTGTGACAGGGGTTGCAGTCTCTGAGTTTTTCTTCTCTTGGGTGCTCCTCCTCTGAGTCATATTGGTGAGGGGTGATTGAGGGGATGTAGTGCTGAATATACCAACCACAATCCAGGTGAGTTGCCCATTGGAAGGTTTTGGAGCAATCAGAAGTTACCACTGAAAAGGAAGAAGAAAGAAAAAAGAGAGAGAAAAAGAGAAAAAAAGCAAGAAAAAACCCGGCCAAAATGGGCCCCAATGGTAGGATTTATATGGCACAAAAACAAAAAAGAATAAACAAAAAGACCATTAATAGTAAAAGAAAGGGGAAAAAAGGAAAAAACTAAACCTAGCATAAACGACCCCCAAGAATAATATTTATATATTACAAAGACAAAAACAAATACACAGAAACACTGACAGAAGAATAAGATGGGAAGGTGAGTACAGGCCCTTGTTATAGGCGAGGAAAGTATTTCAGTTTCTCCTGGGTGTATCTTGTTATTAATGTTCTAGGACTCACTTTCTAGAAATATAGGGAAACTAAAACTGGTTTATATATAGGGGTAGTATTTAATAGGAATGAAGGATTACCTTGAAGCTTAAATCTATATGTATATTTAAAAAGAAAGAAAGAAGGAAAGAGAGAAAGAAACAAAGACAGATATATGTATGCAGAAAAGTTCAAGTTAAAAAGTTATTATAGAGTGTTGTATTAAATATCAAGTTGTAATAATAAGTAGGTTAAAAAATGGAAGAATAAGAATCATGAGAATGATTTAAAATAAAAAAAACTTAGAAAAAATAAAAACGGAAAGAAGTTAAAACAATAAAATGAAAAGCTGTATCTATAAAATATACAGGTTTTGGGGTAGTACCGGGAGCTTAATATATTGTTTTTCCCCTGATATTGTGGTTTTACAGTTTTACGGAGACCCTTTGGTTGTTGTCCTCTTGTTCATCTGGCTTGCCTTCTGGGGGAGGGGCCTGTCACATTGTTTTTCAGTCAGTGTTGCTTGGGCTGAGTCTCCTTGACCCCTATCAAGGGGCTGGGCTCTATGGAAACTGGTTTTTCAGGCTTTTGTTCTTTGGAGGTTTTTGTTCTTTTGCAGCTTTTTGCAGCTTTTTGGAAAGTCAGGGCAAAGTAAGCTGTCTGCACCCAGACCTCCATCTCCGAGAGAAACCTCAGTCAGCTCCCCTCTAGATCGTCCGGAGCACACAGACTCCCCTCTGCACTCTCCCCTGAGCCCTGCGACCTCTCACAGGTAGTGCTCATGGCAGTCACCAGTCAGAATGGCGCCTGAGGCCCCCGCTTGTCCTTTGACCCCCGTGCCACAAAAACTATGAGTGATACCGGTTTGTGTGAGTCTGATGCTGTCAGGTCTGCTATCTGAAGCCCACCCCCATGCTGGGTGTTCTCAGATCTGGTGGTCCCATATGTCGTGTGGAAGGTTGCAGGAAGAGTGACATCTGGTGCAGGTTGCATGTGGCCAGCCCAAGCGGTGGTGCAAGTGTGGTTTTAGGGACTCCCCCTGTTGCTGGGATTACTCAGACGCCAGGAAGCACCTTCTACCACCGGCCCAGGACCGCAGTTTTAAGTCCCTTCCAGGGGCTGCGAGATTCTCCCAGTTGCCTTTTAAGACCCTTTGTTTTTGGGTGCTTTTAACCAGACTGAAATTTGATGCTGGTCCCCAAGCTCAGGGCCCTTTCACACTGGGGTATTACTTTCCAGTGGGTTGCTTCTTGTGACTCCCTCCTCCTCCTGTTTGTCCTTCAAAATCAGTCTGAGCACTCCTGCTCCACTTTACCTCTCCACCGATGCTCTTCTGCCCCTGTAGAGATCCAGAAATGTGTAGTCTTATATCTCAGGTTGATTTCATGGGTGTTCAGAGCGTTGTGGTAGATATTTAGCTCATTTCAGTGGACCATTTGAAACAGGGTCCCCTACTTCTCCACCATCTTGCCCCCTCTGGTTTTCTTTTTCAACATTCCTCTGGTTTTTCAAGGACTTTTCTGGTTCCATGTAAATTTTTGGATTATTTGTTCCCATTTCTTTGAAAAAAATTGATATTGATGTTATTTTGATAGGGGTTGCATTAAATGTGTAGATTGTTCTAGGTAGCATAGACATTTTCACAATATTTGTTCTTCCAATCTATGAGTATGTAATGTTTTTCCATTTCTCTGTATTTTCCTCAGTTTCTTTCATGAGTACTTGATAGTTTTCTGAGTACAGATTCTTTGCATCTTTGGTTAGGTTTACTCCTGGGTATCTTATGGTTTTGTATCTTATGTAACTGAGATTGACTCCTTAATTTCTCTTTCTTCTGTCTTGCTGTTGGTGTATAGAAATGCAACTGATTTCTGTGCATTGATTTTATATCCTGACACTTTACTGAAGTCCTATGTGAGTTCTAACAGTTTTGGAGTGGAGTCTTTTGGGTTTTACCCATAAAGTATCTTATCATATGCAAAGAGTGAGAATTTGACTTCTTCTTTGCCAATTAAGATGCCTTTTATCTCTTTTTGTTGTCTGTTTGCTGAGGCTAGGACCTCTAGTAGTATGTTGAATAGCAATGGTGATAGTGTACAGCCTTGCCCTATTCCTGACCTTAGGGGAAAAGCTCTCAGTTTTTCCTTATTGAGAATGATATTCACTGTGGGCTTTTCATAGATGGTTTTTATGATATTGAGGTATGTACCCTCTCTCTCTACACTGTGAAAAGTTTTAATCAAGAAAGGATGTACCTTGTCAAATGTTTCAAATGTTTTCCCAGCATCTATTGAGAATATCATATGGTTCTCTTTCTTTCTTTCTTTCTTTCTTTTAGGAAATCTTATTTATTTATTTGACAGAGAGAGAAAGAGAGAGAGAGAGAGAGAGAGAGAGAGAGAGAGAGAGATCAGGTAGGCAGAGTGACAGGCAGAGAGAGAGAGGGGGAAGCAGACTCCCCACTGAGCAGAGAGTCCGATGTGGGGCTGGATCTCAGGACTCTGAGATCATGACCTGAACTGAAGGCAGAGGCTTAACCCTCTGAGACACCCAGGAACCCCCCCCTTTTTTATTTTATTAATGTTATTGTATCACACTGATTGATTTGTGTACTTTGAACCAATCTTGCAGCCCAGGAATAAGTCCCACTTGGTCATGATGAATAATTCTTTTAATATACTGTTGGATCCTATTGGCTAATATTGGTGCGAATTTTTGCATCCATGTTCATCAAGGATATTGGTCTATAATTCTCCTTTATGATGGGTCTTTGTCTGGTTTTGGGATCAAGGTAATGCTAGCCTCATAAAATGAGTTTGTTACATTTTCCTTTCATTTCCATTTTTTTGGAAGAGTTTCAGGAGAATAGGTATTAATTCTTCTTTAAATGTTTGGCAGAATTCCCCTGGGGATCTGTCGGACCCTGGGCTCTTGTATCTTGGGAGATTTTTTGATGACTGCTTCCATCTCCTTACTGGTTATGGGTCTGTTCAGGTTTCCTGTTTCTTCATGGTTCAGTTTTGGTTGTTTATAGGTCTCTAGGAATGTATCCATTTCTTCCATATTGTTAAATTTGCTGGCATACAGTTGCTCATAATATGTTCTTATAATTGTATTTCTTTGGTGTTGGTTGTGATCTCTCCACTTCCATTCATGATTTTATTAATTTGGGTCCTTTCTCTTTTCTTTTTTGTAAAGTATAGCCATGGGTTATCCATCTTATTAATACCTTCAGTGAGCCAGCTCTTAGTTTTGTTGATTTGCTCTACTGTTCTTTTGGTTTCTATTTCATTGATTTCTGCTCTGATATTTATTATTTCTCTTCTCCTGCTGGGTTTAAGCTTTCTTTGCTGTTCTTTCTCTAGCTTCTTTAGATGTAGGGTTAGGTTGTGTATTGAGGAGAAAGGCTTGTATTGCTATATACTTTCCTCTCAAGACTGCCTTTGCTGTGTCCCAAAGATTTTGAATAGCGTGTTTTCATTTTAATTTGTTCCACAAATTTTTGGAACTCTTCTTTAATTTCCTGGTCGACCCATTCATTCCGTAGTAGGCGCTCTTTAGCCTCCATGTATTTCAGTTCTTTCCAACTTTCCTCTTGTGGTTGAGTTCTAGTTTCATGGCACTGTGGTCTGAAAATATGTAGGAAATGATCCCAATCTTTGGTACTGGCTGAGACCTAATTTGTGACCCAGGATGTGATCTATTCTGGAGAATGTCCCATGTTCACTAGAGAAGAATGTGTATTCTGTTGCTTTGAGATGGAATGTTCCAAATATATCTGTGATGTCCTTCTGGTCCTGTGTGTCACTTAAAGCCTTTATTTCCTTGTTGATCTTTTACTTAGATGATCTGTCCATTTCAGTGAGGGGGGGTGTTACAGTCCTCTACTATTATTGTATTATTGTTGATGTGTTTCTTTGCTTTTGTTATTAATTGGTTTATGTAATTGGCTGCTCCCATGTTAAGGGCATAGATATTTAAAACTGTTAGATCTTCCTGTCAGACCCTTTAAGTATGCTATAAAATCCTTCCTTATCTCTTATTATAGTCTTTGGCTTGAAATCTAATTTATCTGATATAAGGATTGCCACTACAGCTTTCTTTTGATGTCCATTAGCATGGTAAATTGTTTTCCACCCCCTCAATCTGGAGATGTCTTTAGGTCTAAAATGAGGTTCTTGCAGACAGCATTTCAATGGGTCTTATTTTTTTATGCATTCTGATGTCTTGTGTCTTTTGATTGGGGCACTTAGCCTATTTACATTCAGGGTAACTATTGAAAGTTATGAATTTAGTGCCATTGTATTGCCTGTTAGGTGACTGTTACTGTGTATTGTCTTTGTTCCTTTGTGGTCTGTTACTTTTAGTCTCTCTCTTTCCTTAGAGGACCCTTTTCAATATTTCCTGTAGGGGTAGTTTGATGTTTGCAAATTCTTTTAGTTTTTGTTTTTCTGGAAGTTTTTTTTTTTTTTAATCTGTCCTTCTATTTTCAGTGAAATTTTAGTTGGATATAGTATCATTGGCTGCATATTTTTCTCATTTAGTGCTCTGACTATATCATGGCAGTCCTTCCTGGCCTGTCAGGTCTCTCTGGATAGGTCTGCTTCCAATCTAATATTTCTACCATGGTATGATAGACCTCTTGTCCCAAGGTGCTTTTAGGATTTTCTCTTGGTCACTGAGACTTGTAAATTTTCTTATTCGGTTGCCAGATTCCAGCTCTGGCTGAACCAGGGGTCCCTGAAGAAGGACAGTGTTGGCAAAAGAAAGAGCCCCGAAGATTCTTTTTGATCATCTTCCAGGCATCTCTGCCTTGCCGGCTCTCAGTGTCTTTATTTATAAGCAGCAAGTTATAGGCAACAAGTTAAAGATTCTCATGAAGGAACTTTTTTTTTACAGAGTGATTTTTGTCTTCACAGTGTCTTAATCAGAGAAACACAGTGCTTTTGTGGAATATATCAGTGAAACATGTTTTCACAGGTTTACCTACCTACAATTTAGAGTTAACTCCTTCAACCAAACCAAGGACATGTTAGTCAGTAAGGTTTTCTATGATTTCTTATATTTGGCACCTGGATGATAAAGGGTAGACTAATCACATGGTGTTTTCAAGTCTGTTTTTACAGACAAGAAAGCAATTGAAAGGCTTAGATGAGTTATATACAATGTTTTAGCTATATTATTAATACAATGACCAAAAGTAGGTCTGTCTGGCATCAAGGAGAAAGATACCTTCTTTTGCAGAGGTAAAAATGCTTGCTCAAGCCTCTTTTCCATGACTGGGTGTGGAACTCTTTATTTATGGATCCTTTGTGTGCGTGGCAATATTCTTGTTAGTACAGTTTTATTTCTTATATTAAGCCCGTTAATCATTCAAGAGCCCTGACAATCTCCTCCACAGAGCTGTAGGAAATTGAAAGGGAAAGTACAAGAAGTACACTCTTAAGGACTGCAAGGGAGTCTCAGTTGGGCCTAGAGCACCCTGTGGCCCTGTCAAGAGTGACATGCTTTATTTTAGAGTAAGGACCAGTTAGTACAAAGAAGAGATGCCAGTTTTACACCATCGTCAGGAGTGAGGCTCAGACTGCCCTTTCCTCACGGTGACCACGTCAGGCCTCGTGGGGTCACTTTCTGGCGGCAGGAGCTGTGCTTCTACCTTCTCACTGAGACTTATGGAAGTCAGTGAGTTCTCCTGTGAGGCAGGAGCTGTGCTTCTACTATTGTCTTCCCCACAGTGACCCCATCAGCTTGTGAGACCTGGGTGGTTCCAAAAATTAGGTCATGGGGTATAAACCTATTTTTATTGATTTTGAGCACTGTTCTCTGTGCCTCCTGGATTTTGATGCTTGTTCTCTTCACCAAATTAGGGACATTCTCTGCTATAATTTGCTCCAATATACCTTCTGCCCCCCTCTCTCTTTCTTCTTCTTCTGAGGTCCCAGTTATTCTAATATAGTTTTGTCTTACAGTATCACTTATCTGTTGAATTCTCCTCTCATAGTCCACTAGTCGTTTGTCTCTTTCTCAGCTTCCCTGTTCTCCATCATTTGGTCTTCTATGTCCCTAATTCTCTCTTCTGCCTCATTTATCCTATAAGAGCCTCCATTTTTGATTGCACCACATTAATAGCTTTTTGGATTTCAACTTGGTTAGATTTCAGTTTTTTTATTTCTCCAAAAATGGATTCTCTAGTATCTTCCATGATTTTTCTGAGCCCAGCTAGTACACTGATAATTGTCATCCTGAACTGTAGTTCTGACATATTACTATGGTCCATATTGATTAGGTCCCTAGCCACTGGTACTGCCTCCTGTTTTTTGTTTTTGTTTTGTTTTTTGTTTGTTTGTTTGTTTGTTTTCTGCCTTGTCATTTTATCCAGATAAGAGTAGATGAATGAAGGGCACCTGGGTAGCTCAGTTGTTAAGCATCTGCCTTGAGCTCAGGTGATGATCCCGGAGTCCTGGGATGGAGCCCTACAGCAGGCTCCCTGTTGTTTGTCTCTTTCTCAGCAGGAAGCCTGCTTTCCCCTCTCTCAGTCCTCCTGCTTGTGTTCCCTCTCTAGCTGTGTTTCTGTCAAACCAATAAATAAAATCTTAAAAAAAAGATGAATGATGAGAACAAGATACTAACAGGGTAGTAATGATCTCAGAAAAATATACACTATCCAAATCAGAAGAGACCTGAAACCAGGGAGAGAAGAAAGGAGGGGGAATATATGTATATATATATGGCTGGTGAATAAAACAGAGCCACACACTTGATTTGGGGTGTATTTTGGTCTATTAGAAGAAACTGCTTCCCAAAATTAAAAAAAAAAGAATAACATATGTGTACAAAATAATGGTAAATACTACGAGAGGATGGAATATAACTCTAAAGATGGAAACTTAAAAAGATTATAAAAAAGGAATTGATAAAAGAGTTTAGTTGAAAAAAGAAAGAAAAAAAGAGAAAGAAAGAATGTGATTAGGCTGGAGGCTAGAACAAAGCCATGGGATAGATTTAGGGTGTATTTTGATCTATGAGAAGAAACTGTGTTCCAAAATTTTAAAGAAAAACGCATATGCATACAAAAAATAAGGTTAAATATAATGAAGGGATTGACCATGACTATAACAATGAAGATCACAAAAGATTTTTAAAAAGGTATTGATAAGATAAAATAGTTAAAAAATGTTAAAACAGCAAAAAGGAAAACATTTAAAATAGAATCAGAAAAAAGAAAAAAAATAGCTTTGAAAGACTAAAGAATCATGGGAGAAAAGCCACGAATTCTACCTAATGCATTCCCCTAGCTCTGAAGTTCCGCAGTTCTCATTGATTGGTGAACTTGGTCTTCGCTGGACGTTCTGGCTGACCTTCTGGGGGCGGGGCCTGTTGCCGATTCTCAGGCATCTCTGCCGGAGGTGGAAGTGCCCCGCCCTCGCAGGGCCCAGACTCAGCGATCCCCTCAGGTTCGCTCTCAGGAGCTTTTGTTCCCTGAACTTTCCTTCCAGCCTTGGGGCCAGGAATGGAGATGGTGGCCCCCAGTCTCTGCC
>PITA01033241.1:0-13059 GCA_004023965.1 Spilogale gracilis | reverse complement strand
AGCACAGACGCTCACGGTCTACAGGGGCCGAGACCACGGAGCACAGACATGAACACTCACGGTCTACAGGGGGACAGCCGCTGAGTGACAGGAAAAGCAAAGGCGGTTCCTGGGTCCCTAGAGATAAGCCTCAAACAAAATCCCGGATGCCACACGGACAAGCCTCCCTGCATCCTGGGGACACTGAGGCACAGGAACACTGACATGAGCCGGCACTTGCCTACGTAATCAAATAAAGGCTTGCTTTTCAAGGAAGAACTTCGCTAGAGGCCGAGGCTCCAGGGGCACACAGTTCCCTTCGGTGAGAGCCTGGCCCGGGGTCCGGGGCGGGAGGCAGTGTGGGAGAGTGGCGCGTGCGGGGCAGGGCTGCATGTGAGCCGGTGGGGCAGCCCCCGCGGCCACGCCACACGCCCCTCAGGCCCGTGGCTGTAGCACACGCAGCAGTCCCCCTCTGAGGCAGTCCTCCCAGGTTACTGGTGCCCAACGGCCAGGGGCTCAGAGACCTCGCCACGGAGGCCGCTTCCTGAGGCCGGGTCCACCAGCCTTGCCTGCAGGGGGATTCCCGCAGGCCACACTCTCAGGCATTTTTCACCAGGTGAGCTGCCTTGCATTTGCCCGCAAGGGAAATCCATGTCCCTTTCCTACCCGCTCTCTAGACCAAAGAGATGGTCTCTCAGAATCATAATCGTCCGTGAACAAGGAAGGACATCATCTGCCCTTGCTTTCCTCTGTCCTCCCCACCCAGCAATCAGGAGGCTTTAGTGTGGAGACCACCTGGTTCCCCTTCTGCAGGGTGTGTGGCTCTCGGGGACCCAGCTGACGAGAGCCCGGCAGGGGACGTTAGGAGTGCAGCAAGGACCAGGTTACGGGGCCAAAGCGACAGCACGGCATGAAGCAGATTCTCTGTCTACTTTCTATACGCCACGGCCCCAATATCACATTATTAGTACAATCTGATTAGTCTCAGAAAGTTCCTTCACGGCCTCTCAAATCGGGGGGTTCATAGCGGCATCTCCCCACTGTGGGGGGCTAGTAGGATAGATAATGACAGTAATTAATCTCTACCCATAAAGTACTTGAGCCCCTGAAACATTCTACAAACAAAGCCCTAAATATAGTCACCACTGTGCCCAACCAAGGCGGTCAGGACCTCTGCTCCCCAGTGAGTTTCCAGAAGCGAAATGATGGCCAGGCCCCAGGAAGGGGAGCACAACGTACACTTGAGCACATCCTCCCCTACGCCACGTACAGGGTTGGAGAACAAGCCTGAGCAGACCTAGAACTCCCACGCAGACCTGCGCGACCCTCGGGCCCTGGTTCTTTCTGCCCGCTGTGCGGTTAGCAAACAGGACCAGAGAGAAGAGTGGGACACAGTGTCAGGACAAGAAAGAGCCTGTGTTTACCCCTGTGCTAGACCATTTAGCTTTACTATTAACTTCCTATGTGATGTTCTGTGACCTTGCAAAATCCCAGGGACCTTAATTTTTCCCTTTTCTAGGGCAGGAAGGCCCTGGATACTTGAAGCTCCCTGTTCTATGGAACCCGAGAGGCTCCAGGCACAGGGGCTTTGGTCCTTCCAGATGGTAGGGAAGGCCCTGCCCTCAACGTCAGCCGCCCACCTCCGTGTGACAGAGTCAGGGCCCAGGAAACACTGCTGAGGGGACTCTCAGCCTCTTCCTTGCACACCAGCAAGAACATGCTGGCATTCTGCACAGATGAACGGAGGCAAGATGCTCAGATAGGCAGCCAGGCTCCTCCTGACTGCTCAGCCTGGGCAGTGTGTCAGGACATCATCCTGCCTGGGCCTCTCCCTCTGCTGCCACTCTTCTTCCCGTAATCCCTCTCCCCTGCTTGCAAAGCGTGCTGTTTCTGGATGCCAGGAGAAACTAATGGTTTCTTTCCTGCAGGGCGCTGGGGCCATGTGGGGCATCTGTGACCACAATAAAGAGGTTAGGGATTAAAGAGGATGAGTAGGCAGAACGCCCATGGCAAAGGGATGTGGTAATGCCGCTGAGTCTGGCTGAGGCCCAGGAAGGGTGGGAGCAGAGGGGCGAGGAGCGCTGTCTGGGCTGGTCCCACTGTGCGGAGAGAACTCACGATGGCAAAACATTGCTTTTCCCCAAGCCTGGCCCCCAGCTCTGTTGTAACCTCTCTTAGAATCCTACTCACTGTCACTCCTTCTGTCTTCCTCCCTTAACATTTTGTCAAGAGGATGAATAAATAAATGAAAGAATGAGCCAATCAAGGAAGAAAAGCGGCGTGGCCTTCGATCTTTCTCGTCCCCTGACTATGCCAAGAATCTGGTAGGTGCAGTGACAAGTAGGTGTTGCCATTCAGGAACCACCTGCCCTCATTTTCAGAACCAGACAGCAAATCACAGAGGATTGGGGACAGGACCTCTTCCCACTCCCAGATAATCTCCACCAGAGCCCCTAGGCCATGAGCTAGTGATCTCTAATACTCCTTCTGTGCTCTGCTGGCGAAGGCCCCTGAAGGATCATTCTCCTCACTAAAGCCTTTGCAGTACCTCCCCATAATCACCTGCTTCCCCCCCCCTCCCTGGAGACCCTGGATCCAGCATCCTACTGTACCTGACAGCAGAGGGAATGAGAAACAGGCCTGAGCTTCTCAGGAACAGTGGGTGTTCTGCTCCTCTGGGGAGCCTCAGGAGGGACACCTGCTGAAGATGGCCTGAGCACTCACCATCTGGGGCCAGGCAGGGCAAGGGGGCCTGGGACCCACAGCGCCCAGCAGTTCAGGGGAAACTAAAGCTGTTCCTCTGTTCTTTCTTTGTGCAAATCCTTCAAGAGACTAGAAACTGTTTCCCAGGCCTCCCAGAGTCCTGGCCCACACCTGTCCAGCTTACAGACCTGTCTTCTTGCCCCACGCTTGCATGGAGCTATCATTTCTACGGAGGATTGTCTTTATCCCCAAGGGTCAGACCGCCAACAAGCCCTAAATCCCACAAGGAGCTCCCCATGGAGCACATACTTGCCGAGGTTCAGCCACCCACGGGGCCCAGCACTGTGGCAGGGAACGTGTGGGGGCAAAACGAGGGAGGCCACGGTCCCTGCCCACAGAGAACTCATCGTCTCACTCAGAAATAATAAATACACATGTAGGAAGGAGCACACAGAGCTAAGAGACCACGAGATAAGAAAGCTTAGCTGCTTCAAAATCCCACTCTACAGGGGGCACAGGAGCAAAAGAAAGCCATTCGGCGGCAATTTTTTAAAAGCTGGGTTCTCCCCCTGCCTTTGCTTCTTTCTCTCTCTCTCTCTTCTCTCTCCCCCAATGAATAAATAAAATCTTAAATATATATATGTTTTAAAGGAGAAGCTCTTAAAAAAAAAAAAAACAAAAACTGGGAATGGCAAAGCGGAGGCAGTAGGAGACCGCAGAGGAATTAGGAGACTGTCCTTTCTGTCACAGAGCTTGAGATCCTGTGAGCTAGGCTGACCCAGACACAGCCCTCTCCAGTGCACAGGAGAGAGTGTCGCCAACACTGGGAGCGAGGCCTCCAGCAGAGTGCGGGGACGACGACAGAGACGACACACCGGGAAGCGCCGAGCAGAGAGGAGACCCTTCCGGTGAGGAAGAGCCGGAGAGGCTGTTAGAGAAAAGGTAACTATTGAAATGTGTTTAAAATGGGTAGAATTTTGGGGCGCCTGGCTGGCTCAGTCAGAAAAGTATGCGACTCACGGGTTCAAACCTCATGTCGGGGAGAGAGCTTATTTGTAAAAATTTTAATAAAAAAGTTAAAAATAAAAATAATAAAATGGGTAGAATTGTAATGGAAATAGAGAGGAGTGGTCCGGGGAGGGTCGAAGTGGTATGAATAAAAACACAAAGGACGCCACAGGGGCGAGTGAGAGAACCTCAAGCCGGCCACAGTCGTCACAAGCAGAAGTACCTGAAACCACAGATCTGCTTGCTACGGAGGGCCTCGAAGCATATTAAGGATTTTGAAATTGGGGGCACCTGGGGGGCTCAGTCAGTTAAGCCTCTGCCTTTGGCTCAGGTCTTGATCTCAGGGTCCTGGAATTGAGCCCATGTTAGGCTCCCTGCTTAGCCTGCTTCTCACTCTCCCCCCCTGCTGGTGCTCTCTCTTGCTATCCATCTCTCTGTGTCTCAAATAAATAAATAAAATGTTTTTAAAAAAATAATTTTGAACTTGGGGCACCTGAGTGACTCAGTCAATTACGCCTGTGCCTTTAGCTCAGGTCATTAAGCCCGGAATGCCAAGATGGAGCCCTGAGCCCCTGTGAGGCTTCCTGCTCAGCGGGGAGTCTGCTTCTCCCCCTCCTTCTCCTTCCCCCCCACACACACTCATGCTCACTCTCTCTCCCCCCTCAAATAAATAAATAATATTTTAAAAAATAATTTCGAACTTGATTCTTATGAAAAAATAAAAACCCTTTATTCTAATAGGAAACTATATCCCTCCTTGAGAAGAGACAATCATTCTCAGGAGAGTGTGAAGAATGAATTCAAAAGGAAGACTGCGGGCAGGGAGGTATCAGTCCTAGCAAACAAACAAATCCCTCTCCTGAGCAGCGGCTGGAGCAAAGGTGAAGGAAGGAGACACAAGAAATGGCTTAGGACAGAATCTCAGAGCCAGGAGACCTCGGAGAGCACAGACGGGCGGAGGTGGGAAGGTATCTAGCTCAGCCAGCCTTGGCTTCAAACCCCTCCCTCATTTAAACAGGGTCACAAAGTGGCAATATCCTTTCCAAGGTCACGTGAAAGCTGGGCCCTGAGGAGAAGACAGGGTCTCCAACCCTCAGCCCAAGGGCTCTCTGGGGCACCAAGAAGAGGAGCCAGCAGAAGCTGCAGGGAAAGGCAGAGGAGATCCAGCCGTTCGTACCAGGGAGCTGGTGATGTCCGAGCACTGACCCCCACATACCCGGCTTCCCGTCCTCAAGGTGGGGCGGAATGGTGGAGGCCAGGGAATGGAGAACACTGACGGAACCCCGATGATTTGCTAATAATACTCAAGATACAATTGAGACTTCACAGATGACAAAGCGCAGTTGTCTGTTTCCCTTCCCCGTTTCCTCCACTCCCACTTGACCTCGGGACACTCATTCCTGTGGTCAGCAGACCTCGAGTGGGTGCCTGGCACTGTGGGCTCGTCGGTGGCAGCCAGGCTGCGAGCGCTGTGACAGTGCGACCAGGCCACAAACCCAGTCCAAAGGGCTAGGTGTTACATGACTCCATGTGCGAGAAGTTTCCAGAATAGGCACATTTAACGAGACAGAAAGCACATCAGCAGTTGCCGTGGGATGGAAGAGGGCGGAACAGGGAATGACTGTGAATGGGCATAGGGTTTCTTGGGGACGGGGAGGGAAGAAAATGTTCTATAAATGAGACTTTAGTGATGTTGCATAATACTAAGAAATATTGAATGATACACTTTAAATGGGTTTCTTGTGTGGCATATGAATTGCATCTCAATAAAGCTCTTTAACAAAAAGCAGGAAAAAACTCAGGAGAAGCCCGGGCCTCCAGTTCTCAGCCCGAGGGCTCTCTGGGGCACCAAGCTGCGGAGGCAGCAGAAGCTGCAAAGACCTAAGCTGAATGACCCCATTTCGGTCACACGTGGCCGACTTTGAGGACACATGCTTTTGTCTGTACCATTATTAACTATACTCCAGGGAATCATCCAGAACCGCATGGGCTATGCTCAGCAATGACTTCTGACACTTCCTTCCTCATTTCATGGGGAGGCGGGGGGGGAACATGATCTGAAACATTTTGGGAAGTTGGGGGATGATGCGACCTTCTATCCAAAAATAAGAGCTACGATAGAAGAAAAAGCTGGGCTTCTTGCTGGCTGTAGGAGGCCCAGCTCCAGAGGTAAACCTGTGCACAGACCCCCAAGGACCCAACATCCCTTTCCTTTGGCTCAAAACACATTGTCCAACAAAGTTAAAATATCGCTGAGGCCAGTGTTACCTTCGAAAACCACTGACTCTCACAGATGTTATTAATAGGGAGATAGCCTATAATTAACAGGAGGGTAATTCATCTACAAGGAAATATTCTTTAAATGAGAACTTATTTGGGCAGATGATAATAAATGACCCTTCAATCTCAAGAAATCTCAGAGAGTTTTATGCCTATTGATTAGCCGCACTCCTCTTCAGGGGAAGGTGGCTATTTTCCCCGTCTCCAGTTTATCTACCTGCTTGATTCCAAAAGCTACACAGGAACGGAGAGCCTGCCCCAGGAGTGTACAGGGGCCTTCCTTGGTCATGCAAACAGCCATTCTCTGGGTCCTGAGGATTTCATCTCTAAATAGGCACCCAACCTCTCAACAGAAGGAGAAAGGAAGTCTAAGAGTTCCATGATAATTATCCTTCATGATTTGGTCAAAATATGCAAGGAGACTTCCTGAAAACTCCACTAGCTCAAAATAGTACCTGTCACACCCACTAGGCACATCTGCATCCCATGGGAAGTGAACAGCAAAGGCTTTAGTAGGGTCAAGACCTGAAAGGAGTGGGCAACACGGGGAACTTCCTCCACCTCATCCTGTCAGCTGTGAAGACAGAATGGTACTTTCTGTATGCAGGTCTAAAAAAAGTTAAGAATAAGCATCTGCTAATCTCTCCAAATAGATTACAAGCTCCTTCATGCTGGAACCATCTAGGTAGGCAAGCAGCATGGGGAAATAATGAATATTTGACTGGCTAAGGATCAGAAGCTTCCCATTTCAAAGTTGGGTTCTATCAGAGTAGGTCGTTAAGAAGTTATTTTGTTCTTACTCTAGTTTTGTGGCAAACTTTTTCTCTCATTGTGGAGCTGACCATCACCAGTCCTGTTACAGAAAGGAGGTATAGACATAGGGGCTGCAAACAAGAGCTCTGGGGCCAGGAGGGGTTCAATCCCCAGCTCAGCTGTTGTGGGCTCATAGCCCTGGGCAAGTCATTTCTCTTTCTCTGACCCTCAGTTTCTCTGTTTGAAAACTGATGATGAGATTCACTGCCTCATGGAGTTGTGGTAGGAATTAAGCAAGAAAACATATATAAAATGCTTAACATAGACCTAGTATACAATAAGACCTCAATAAACTGTAGCTTAAAAACATCTTGCCTTTGAAACCACAAGGCCACATTCCAACATGAATGCAAATTAAAGCAGAAAGTCATACTGAAAAACAATGAACAAAAACAGTGGAAATCCTCATGCAAATGACAAGTGTTAACTAAGTGAAAGAATATTCATGATCTCCCTGCACTTCTTCCGCAGAGAAAGACTGAGAAGCTCAAAGTTCTGGGGCCTCTAACACATTCATGGACGGAGCAGTTAAAACATAACCTCTAAAGCTAACCCTAAGATTCGAGTCACAGAATCTTTAAAATGTTAATGCGGGGGGTCGGGGGAGGAGACCCTTGGAGACCAGCCCAACCCTCTCCTTTATAGATGAAGAAACGTACGACCAGGAGGGTAAGTGACCTGCCCCAAATTGCCCAGTATGCTCCATGATTTCTTCGAATATGTGTTATTTCTGGCTTCTGCATCCTCCCTTTCTTCTCCCGAACCAAACTCTCCCAACGCTCTCTCGATAACAGTAGCAATTTCAACCGCAGAGAAGGAGCCTCTATACCCCATGCCCCAGTGAGATTGAAATTTTCTGGAGAACAAAGGCTGTGCGTATGTGTCGGTGCCTAAAAAGAGCCCTCCATGTGCTCACACATCCGGGTGACACACAGCTCTCTGTTCTTCCTGCGGGAACTTACGAAGCACTGAGTGAATGCAGACATAGCAGACCCTACGTGAAGAACACGTCTTTCTCTCCACTGCAGAGAACTACTCATCAAACAAAAGAGTTTCTAGGGAGCCCTGGAAGGAGCCAACATCTTGGGGGCCACAGCTTTGCCGCTCTATGGCGATGGCTGTTGTCTTTACCCCTGCCCGTCCCTCGGCCCTTCCCCTGACTGGCCTCTGGGGTCACCAACCCTTCTCGTGGTCTTTGCTCCTAATGGGGAAGAAGAGACGTAACTGAAGCACTCACAAGCCAAGCTTCGGACGCAGAAAGAGATGTCAGGATTTACAAGCAGGCCGAAGCAAGGCTGAACAGTGCCCGAAGACCCTGAGGAGTAGAGGACGCAGGAGGAGGGAGGATGGCGGGGTCCCAGAGGCAGAAAGCCTGTAGGACGCCAGGAGTGCCAAATCTGAAACCCCACTGCGGCTCCTCAGAAGTCACATTCCTTCAACACACTACAGTTCTCTGAGCTATCCACAACTAAAGCCTTGCGTCTCTCCTGACTTCTCCGCCTTCCCTGCCCCTCATCGAATCTAGCCCCAAGACAGAGCGCTCATCACTTCTCATGTGGGCCCCACAATAGACTCCTAAATGGTCTCCCTGCTCAGACATTCCTCTTTCCAATTCACACTGTGTACGGCAGTCTCTGGTGACCGCCCCAGGCTGCCCACAGCTCTTCCCGTTTCAGCACTGCAAGTCTCCCGTTCTGGGAACCCATTAGTTCCAGACAGACTGAGGCAGCTGGCCACCTGACTGCAGTCAGGTTAAAATCTGCCTCCAGACGATGCTTTGGTCATACCATCTTCCCGACCAAATTATTCCCTGTTTCTCATTTCTCTTTAAACTGACCTTAAAGGGAGGCCTGGGTGGCTCACTTGGTTGAGCATCTGCCTTCAACTACAGTCATGATCCCAGGGTCCTGGGATTGAGCCCCATATTGGTGGGTTCCCTGCTCAGCTGGGAGTCTGCTTCTCGCTCTCCCTCTGCCCCTCCCCGTAGCTCATTCTCTCCTCTCTCTCTCTCTCAAATAAATAAACTAATTAATTAAAAAAAAAAAACTAATCCAAAACAGGCCCAAAATCTGTCTCAAAGAGTGTATAAGAACACACTGGGCTGAGGTCAAAAAACAAAGATTCTGAGTCTGGCTTTTGCCCTAACAGTGTGAGACCCTCAGCAGGCCACTCCATCTATCTGGACCTCAGTTTTCTCATTTGTAAAAGTAAGAGGCTAAACGAGATTTCCTTTGCAGCTCTAAAATTCTCTAATTCAGTTCTTCTGTATGTGCCGCACTCCGGCCAGACTGGCCAGCTCACTGCGATCCAGACAGACCCTGTGAATTCTTGCTTGTACCTTTGGCCTTTCCCTTCTCCCACCAGGATTTCTTTGCTTTCTTTTCTGCCCATGTGAATTCCACGAGGAACAACACAAATCCTCCCTGCTTGGGGGACCTTGGGCTTAGCCCACAAAGATTCTGCGTGTACCAAGGTTTTCTGACACTCAGCACTTATCATGTCCTTCTCCTGTTGTTGAAAATCTTTTTCTACATGACGTTTCTTTATTCCAACTGAACTAAAATCTCTGCACTTTCGTGACTGCCTTCAGAATGCTGAACACATAGTCAACAATAGCAGACATCATCACTAATAACTGACTGATGTGTGGACACATAGGAAAACGTCCAAGCAGGGATCTAGATGTGAGGCAAAAGTAGAAAGCAGAGGTAAATCTAGAATGTTTTGCACTTTACACAAGATTCTCAAATGCTTCCAGAAATCAATAATTGACTTACTCGCAAAAAGTTACTGAGAGGGGCACCTGGGTGGCTCAGTTGGTTAGGCGACTGCCTTCGGCTCAGGTCATGATCCCGGAGACCCGGGATCGAGTCCCACATCTGGCTCCCTGCTCGGCGGGAAGCCTGCTTCTCCCTCTCACTCCCCCTGCTTGTGTTCCCTCTCTGGCTGTGTTTCTCTCTGGCAAATAAATAAATAAAATATATTTTTTTGAAGTTACTGAGAATTTTCTGCCTAAGACCCTGCTGACTTGTCACAGGTCCAGAGGTGGGGATGAGCAGTGACTCTGACAGCGCTCTTCTCACAGATATCACAGCATCCACGTTGTCCCTCAGCTTGAACCTTTTGGGGAGACCTGAAAAGGTGGCAACTCCGTCATCACACCCTTCCCTCCCCAAATTGGTCATGTATCCAATTCCCCTCTAGTAGATACAGCTGTTAAATGAAAAAAAATTAAAATTAAAACAGGTCTGTAGACTAAAATATATGTATCTACCTACACAAGCTAGATAACCTAAAACAAATCTCTTCCAGGAACTGTATCTTGGCTATTTCCCTAAAATCACTTGTCCCTACTCTGACAGGTATTTATAAGGTGGCCATATCAATATTCCTCTTTGGTATGATTTAACTGTTGTCCTCCTTAGTGTTGGTAAGTGACACATATTAAGGATGAACGAAACCTACGCCTGTCTTTTGGGACCCCCGCGGCATGCACGCACACACACACTCCCCTAATTAAGTGGGGCTGGGACTTGAGCAGTATCACCTATCTAATGACAAACAGGTTTGTGAGTAAGTGGGGGAAGTAAATAAACCAAACGGTCTGCAAAGGGAGAGGTCAAGCTGGGCTGAGCAGGGCTGGGCCCAGAGTGATTCAGGCTCTACCACGGAATGGGTGTCTCCTGGGATGGCCTAGCAGGACAATTAAAACCCCTATAAATAGGATGAGTTTTCAGGTCTACAGTATCCTCTCTGGCTTCTGAATCTTCTACTCATTCTTCCTCAAGCAGGTAAGGCATTCACGGGGTGGGGGGTGGCCAGAGGGGTGGGTTATGGTGGTATCTACGAGGGTCTTGATGCCAGCTACAGTGTGACGGGCTGAGAGGTCTGAGATTGCTCCCGTGCATGACATGCCTGGGGAGAATCCTGCTTTCTTTTTGGCTCTATCTGAGAATACGATGATAGCTGGGGTGGCGCACTTCCAAGACTGTAAAATATCCATGCCTTTGTGTCACCATGCCCTGAGCATTCCAAAACTGAGGGCTAGAACTGCTGGTAGGTAGCTTAGACTCCCATAGTGCAGTATTGGCCTTTCATGCAAGTAAGGCAAGACCGAAAAGTTTAGAGCTCATTGAGGCCGAGGCCCTAGACCACAGGGCCGCAGTAACATTCATGTCTCATTGCAGTGAAAAGCCATAAGGAACTTATCATGTCCATACGATTCACTGTGCCATGCATCCTTATAGGCATCACTGTTTGCTTTGGAAGTCCAATGTGTAGGGCTTCTTGGAGGCTTATAAACCCAGTAGCTAGAATTCTTATAGCACAGGAAGAATATCATTGAGATCCAGATCCCAAAAGACCTTAGTTTTCCAACATGGCCAATATGAATCTAGCTGATTATAGACACTTCCTGGTCATCTGTGCAGTTAATTTGACTTGCTATTTTTATCAGCAATAGTTTTTATATTAATTGGTTCTACTTTATAAGCATACCCCAAATGACCATCCAGGCCAGAAGTACTTGCTGTAATCTAACCTCCCAGAAATTTTGCTTGGCCCATGGCAAGGGACCTCTAGCATTCTTCCCCACTTGGGCAACGGTTGTTTGAAGACCGAGGCCTGCTCAGTGGGTCTATTTAGTTGGTGGAAAATTATGTCTTACTATACTGTCTTCCAGCCCTGCCTCTGTGGGCCTCCTGACGTCCCTTCCTTTTTGTTCTAATAAATGAGATTCAGTCAAGCAAGTCCCACCTGGAATATGGCATGGGGCATATAAGCCACTTGCCACATGTTCTTTGCTTTTTAGGATATTGTCACTTTTCCTAGTCAGGGGCCCATAGTTCGTGCCCATCTCCCACTGTAGTAAATGATATTTGGAGCCTGAATGTGGGCCAAAGAGAATGAGGGGTATGGCTAAGAAGCAGCTCTATCATTTCTTCAACTTCTTTCCCTGACCTAAAAGGGCCACTTATCCTCTGGAAATGCTATCTCTTGGTCTTCATCCTAAACACAGAAAAAAACTTCTTTATTCTTTTAGGTTTACCCATTTTTGTTAAAATGGCTCAGCTCTTGAACAGCATACTCGCTGTGATCAAGGTATTCCAGAAATATGCCAAAGAGAGTGGGAAATGTACCTTGCTCTGCAAAAAGGAGTTGAAGCAGTTGCTCTTGGCTGAGTTTGGAGATGTCCTCCGGGTAAGATGCTTAGACGCTGGCCCCATGGAGTCAAGTGTGAGTGACTCTGACACCTGCATCCAGGGCTTGAGGTTTTTTGTCTGATCTGGTCATGCTCCATCCACCCTATAGGTAAAGATGTTCAGGTAGCTCCTCAGCACCTCTCTCCCCGCAGACACGTGCTCACAGGCACACACACACACACACACACACACACACACACACACCTCTTCTTACAGCTGAGTATGACAGAAGGAAGCACAACTTCAAACCAAAAATAATTTCTCAGAAGAAATTCTAGATTCATATCTTGATTTTCTGTCCACATGTCTTCTCATTCATTCATTCATTCATTCAATAAAGAGTCACTGAACACCTATCCCATGCCATCACCATTCCAGCACTGGGAATGTAAACATGAATAAAACAAGCTTCTCCTCCCTCTAGGATCTCACAGTGTGGTTGCAAAGAAGTAGGTAAAAAATAATTACAAGATAGCATGTGATGGGATGGAATTAATCATGTCCCCTTTGGTCCAGCAAGAGATGCGGTTCTGAGGACCAGTTGTTAAAGACTAGAACCAAGACCAAGCCATTTCATATTAATGTTGTCCAACCAAGGAAGGCTCATACAGGAGTGAAGAGGCTGGGACATATACACTGACACACACTGTATCCACAAGAGAACAGCTGATTTTGTTCTTTGTTTTATCTTCTCACAGAGACCAAATGACCCAGACACAGTGGAAACCATCCTGAGCCTCTTGGATAAAGACAGAAATGGACATGTTGACTTTCATGAATATCTCTTGTTGGTGTTCCAGTTGGCCCAAGCCTGCTATCATAGACTGGATAAGTCATGTGGAGATAGAAACTCTCAGCAAGAAAGGGAGCAGGAGGGAACACAAGGCCATAAATTTCCAGAAAATACAGGCAGGCAACACAGGCAGAGGCATGAGGGAGAAAGGCAGGAGTCCCACTGTACTCAGTCTGAGAGACAAAACCAGGATGTCTACCAGGATCCGTCAGAGAGACAGAATTTGGACTCCCGCTGTGGTCAGTCAGAGAGACAGGATAGGGACTCCTGCTGTGGTCAGTC
>PITA01033240.1:0-12989 GCA_004023965.1 Spilogale gracilis | reverse complement strand
GGGCAACGTCTGGATGACAGGGAAGGTGTTCATTTAGTTTAAGACAGTGCTACACAGCTTCCCCTCCTAGTTGTAACACAGTATTTGTCTGTTCCCTTTAGCAGCCTGGGAGAGTTCCAGTTGCTCCCCATTCTCAACATGACTCGGTATTTTTCATCCTTTTCATCGGAGCTTTTTGGTGAGTGTGTGGTGGTGTCTTATTGTGGTTTTAATTTGCACATCCCTCCTGACTAAGGAAGTTAAGCAGCTTTTCATGTGGTTATTCTGCACAGGGATATTCTCTTGTGTAGATTATCTGTTCAAGTCTTGTGTCCATTTTTCTATTGAGTTTCCTGTGTCTTTCACGTTAATTCCTTGAAATTCTGTATGTATTTTGTGTAGGAGTCCTTTGTCAGATATATGTACTAATATCTTCAACTTTGTGGTTGTCTTTCATTTGGCTAATGATGGGTTCTGTGAAACAGGAGATTTTAGTATTAAAATACTCTAATTTGTCAATTTTTATTTTATAGTTAGTATTATTTGTATTTGTTTAAGAATCTTTGCTAATGTCCACAATAGCCAAACTGTGGAAAGAGCCAAGATACCCTTCAACAGATGAGTGGATAAAGAAGATGTGGTCCAGATATACAATGGAATATTACTCAGCCATCATAAAGGATGAAAACCCAACTTTTACATCAACATGATGGGACTGGAGGATTATTATGCTTAGTAAATAAGCCAAGCAGGGCACCTGGGTGGCTTAGTTGGTTAGGCGACTGCCTTCGGCTCAGGTCATGATCCCAGAGACCCGGGATTGAGTCCCACATTGGGCTTCCTGCTCGGTGGGAAGCCTGCTTCTCCCTCCCTCACTCCCCCTGCTTGTGTTCCCTCTATGGCTGTGTTTCTCTCTGTCAAATAAATAAAAAATCTTAAAAAAAGAGAAATAAGCCAAGCAGAGAAAGTCAATTATCATATGGTTTCACTTAGTTGTGAACATAAGTAATAACATGGAGGACATTAGAAGAAGGAAAGGAAAAGTAAATGGGGGAAACCGGAGGGTGAGATGAAGTATGAGTGATTGTGGACTCTGAGAAACAAACTGAGGGTTTTAGAGAGGAGGGAGTGGGGGGGGATGGGTGAGCCTGGTGGTGGGTATTAAGGAGGGCACATATTGCTTGGAGCACTGGGTGTGGTGCATAAACAATGAATCTTGGAACATGGCATCCAAAACTAATGATGTATTTTATGGTGCTTAACATAACACAATAATAAAAAAAGAATCTTTGCTAAATCTTTGCTAATATTCTCCTATATTTTCCTCAAATGCTATATGGTTTTACCGTTCACATTTAGATCTGCTCTCAATCTAGGCTTGATTTTTTATCAGGTGAGGGAGAGATCAAGATTTTTTTTTCCTTGGGATGCCTGTGTTTGCTCAGTCAGTTGAGCTTCTGACTCTTGGTTTTGGCTCAGGTAATGATCTCATGGTTGTGAGATCAAACCCCATGTCAGGCTTCTCACTCAGTGAGGAGTCTGCTTGAGATTTTCTCTCTTCCCATCCCCCTCCTCAATCTGTCTCTCTCTCTCTCTGAAAAATAAATAAAATTTTTAAAAAAGATGTTTTTTCTTCCAAAAGTTGAGTATAAAATTAGATATCCAAATGTCCAGTCACATTTATTGAAATGTTTATCCTTTCCCTACTGCATTGCACTATAAATATCCAGGGTATCAAATCATGTGATTTGAGTGTTGCAACTTTTAATTTTGTCACTGCTGTCCACCACTTCCACCTGTGGAGTGGGGCAATCACCAGTGGCCAGTGATTTAATCAATCATGTCTATGTTAAGAGACTTCAATAAAAATCTAAAAGGATGGGGCTCATAGAGCTTCTGGGTTGGTGACACATGGAGATTTGTGGAGAGAGTGTGTGTAGAGAGGGCACAGAAGCTCCATGCCCCTTCCTGCATATCTTGTCCTATGCATCTCTTTCATCTGGTTGTTTTTGAATAATAACCAATAATCTAGTAAGAAAAATATTTCTCTGAGTCTCATCAGCTATTCTAGCAAAGTAATCCATCCCAAGGAGAGGATTGTTGGAAACCTCAGCTGGGCTGGTCATTCAGAAGCACAGGTGACAACTTGGACTTGCAATCGGTGTCTGAAGTGGAGAGAGGGCGGTCTTATAGGACTGAACCCTTAAGCTGTGAGATCTGGTGCTGTCTCCACGTAGATAGTGTCAGAATTGAGTTGAATTGTAGGGTACCCAGTTGGTATTGGAGAATTGCTTGGTGGTGTTGAGAAAACATACACATTAAAATTGCTGTCAGAATTGTAGAACCTAAGTAGAGTTTGGGTCTCATAATTATCTTCTCCCCCTTTTCTGCTTCCACCACTCTTGGCCTGAGCATATGTTGATATACTTGAGAGTTTTTTTTTTTTTAAAGATTTTATTTATTTGACAGAGAGAAACACAGCCAGAGAGGGAACACAAGCAGGGGGAGTGAGAGAGGGAGAAGCAGGCTTCCCGCCGAGCAGGGAGCCCGATGTGGGGCTCGATCCTGGGTCTCCAGGATCATGACTTGAGCCGAAGGCAGTCGCTTAACCAACTGAGCCACCCAGGTGCCCCGAGAGTTTTTTTTTTTTTTTTTTTGAGGGAATGAAGAAGAGATGAGAGGTAAGGGACTATAGACATACAGGAGAGGATAGGCTTTTCCAAGGACAGTCTGACTTCTCTCAGGGAAAAGGAATGCAGGAAAAAAGGCAAGAGAAATAGTATTTTTTGAGGCCCAGAAGACAAATATCTCCCCAGGATTGTTTTGAGGCCCAAAAGAAAAATATATCCCCAGAGCAAAAGAGAGGAATTTCTTGCCATTTCTGCCTGGACATCAGTGGTTGTGTTCAGATGGTCTGTGGGTAAGAACTGAAGCAGTGGGGTTGTACTCAGCAGAGCATCAGGTAAGGGGTGTCCTCACCTAGGACATTTGCGGTGGATTGATGCAAGTTGTCTTCTGTAAATGAGTTGCAGGGGGCAGACTCTTTAGAGAAGTTTGGAGTTCACAGACTGTGAGTGGATGTGTGCTGGAGAACATAACAGACCCCATGAGGCTATGTCTGGATAAGGCTGGGACTGTGGTCCTGTGTCAGGCAAGTTGAAGGATTTGATTCTGCAAACCCTTAATATTAGTTACTTTACTTATTGCTAAGGTTTCTGTTGTTTGGTGGACACTGGGCTACGCACACCTTTTTTTTCTTCATCACAGGTATATGAGGTATATGTAATTATCTTTTTTTTTTTTTAATTTATTTGACAGCGAGAAACACAGCCAGAGAGGGAACACAAGCAGGGGGAGTGAGAGAGGGAGAAGCAGGCCTCCCGCCGAGCAGGGAGCCCGATGTGGGACTCGATCCTGGGTCTCCAGGATCATGACCTGAGCCGAAGGCAGTCGCCTAACCAACTGAGCCACCCAGGCGCCCCTGTAATTATCTTCTTAATTATATAGTAATTAAGTTAGTTACTCATTCTGAGTTGGTACTATATAATAAACTCTCCTTTATCCTCCACAGGATAATGTCTTGGCCATGGTGAAGGAAATTCCTAGTCTCTAATGCCCTGTCCAAACTTAATTCATGTCAATCTCTGGAAAGCTTTCCCTAGTAGGAGTCTTCCTAGAGCCCCATGCATGTCCTTGTTCCTCAGGCTGTAGATAAAAGGGTTCATCATGGGGGTCACCACGGCATACATCACTGTGGCTACTGAGTCCTTCATGGAGTAAGTTTGGAGGGGCTGCAGATATACCATACAAAGTGTCCCATAGAAGAGGGAGACCACAGCCAAATGGGAGGCACAGGTGGAGAAGGCTTTGTACTTGCTAGATGCTGAGGGTATTCGGAGGATGGCTCTGAAAATCCAGACATAGGACATGATCATGAATCCTAGTGGGGCGAGGAAGATAAATGACCCTGTAGCAATCAGCACTGTGTGATTGACTTGAGTGTTAGAACATGCGATCCTCAGCAGGACATACATCTCACAGAAGATATAGTGGATCTTCCGGGAACCACAGAATGTCACCCTGGTCATGAGGAGGGTGTGGGTGAGGCCATAGAGGACAGAAAGTGCCCAACATAAGGTGAGGAGCAAAACACAAAGCCCAGGGCGCATGGTTGTGGTGTAGTGGAGAGGGCGGCAGATGGCCACATAGCGGTCATATGCCATTGTGGTCAGGATGAGGTTGTCCAGGGCTACCAAGGAGACCAGGAAGTAGAGCTGTGTCAGACACCCCACATAGGAGATGACTTTATTTTGAGACTGAAGGCTCACCAGCATCTTGGGGATTGTATTGGTGACGAAGAAGAGGTCAGTGAAGGAGAGGTTGGCCAGGAAGAAGTACATGGGAGTGTGCAGGCGGGGATCAAAGCTGATGGCCAGGATGATGAGCACATTTCCCACCACTGTGACCAGGTACATGGACAGGAACATCCAGAACAAGACCTGCTGCTCTTCAGGACTGTCTGAGAGCCCCAGGAGCAGGAACTCAGAGACTCCACTATTGTTGACTCCATCCATTTCCCCAACTGTCTGCAACATAAGCACCAACAAATGTTTATGAAATGCCCTCAGTTGAATAAGGACATTCAAATAAGCAAAATCAACTGTTTTCTTAGCATAAAAAATCTTAGGCTAAATTTTATAATTTTTGGATATAAGACAATGCAATAACATATAAAAGCATAACATGGAAAATTTTTATGCAGCTCAGTCATTCCAGCAACTTCTAATCTGGCATACTCAATATTGTAGGAATAATGTCCATGTCTTATTTTAAATCATACCATTTAAAAATTTTCTTGAAATGCTTAAAGATTAGTGTGGTATATTATGCTATTTATTGTATAGATTTAAATGATGTTTAAAACAGGTGTATACAGTGTAAGAAACTGATTTTATACAACTGGACAAAGGGGAAAGTAAAAATATTGTAAAGGAAATGGAAAAATTATACTTATGAGAGGATGATCTATCTGGGAATATAAAATTATAATTATAATTATAATTATGAGAGGATGATCTATCTGGGAAACCTAAAACAATTGACTGAAATGACATTAGAAATAAAAAGGGATTTGAAAACACTTCAAATCTCAGCTCTGAAACTTTCTGGCAACCCCCAACCCAGTTATCTGAGTATTTTAAGACTCCATTTCTTTTTGTGAAAAATGGGTCAGGGTGAGAATAAAATGAAGTCATAATGCAGTAAGTACTCAAGAAATATTTATTGTTATTATTATATGTAAATAATAATAAATAAAAATAAGTTTAAAATATCATGTGAGAGGGGTCCCTGGCTAACTCAGTTGGAAGTGCACATGACTTGATCTCATGGTCATGAATTTGAGCACCATGTTGAGTGTGGAGATTACTTGATAAAATATTTATTTACTTAAAAAGAAAAGTTATATATATTATACACACATATATAAAATACATCTATGTATTACATATAATGTGAAACAATGCTATCCACATCATCAACAAACAAATATATGCATTAAAATGTTTATATTCAGGCAGGATCTTCAAATTATTCAGAGAAGCATATGGAAACTTAGTAAGTGGAAAAACATACCAGGATTCCAAAGGTGTGTATTCTATTGAATTAACCTAAAATTTAGACTATTTGCAGTAAAACTTTGAACAGGGTTTTTAAGAATACATCTGTGTTTAACTTCAAAATAGTTGTGAAAATAAGCTAGAAAAATGTTGAAAAAGAGAGAATGGGGGAACTTCCTCTGCCAAATATAAAGGTTTGTATACAAAACTGTGTGGTACTGGTGCTGGAATGAACAGGTCAATCAAACATTAAAAGGTTCGCATACAGACCAAAGAACATGTAGGATTCAGTTTATTATTACTGTAGCACTTTCTGGTAGAAAACTGTTGTATTATTCAATAAATAGCATTGAGATGATTGTCATTATTATGGGGGGGAATATGAGATCCATATTTTGTTTCTAACCAAACACATTTCAAGCATACCAAAGATTAAAATAACGTGTCTTTTTTCCCTTCAAAACCTAAAATAGGGGAGCCTGAGTAGCTCAGTAATTAGGTGTCTGCCTTGGGCTCAGGTCATGATCCTGGAGTCCTAGGATTGAGCCCCAGATCTGGCTCCCTGCTCAGCAGAAGCCTGCTTCTCCCTCTCTTGCTTGCCCTGTTTGGGTTCCCTCTCTAGCTGTAGTTCTCTCTGTCAAATAAATAGATAAAATCTTATAAAAACCCCAAAACCTAAAATAAAGAAAAATCTTAAAAATAAAAAACAGAATAAAAAGGAAGGCCTATAAATAAGTTATATAGAATTCCACTGTGTGGAGATAAATAACAATAGTGCGTATTGTCATGTTTGTATTATTTGAGATGTGAAGGATGAAAAAGCCAGGCTATGAAGTCTGGGTCAAAGAGCATTACAGAGAATTACATGTGCAAAGCACCTGAGCTGGACCTTCTTTGTATATAAGTAGTTATATATGGGACAGTATGGCTGGAGGGAAGAGGAAAGTGCTGAAATGTAGGATTGTGCAGGTAAGCCAGAGCCTTGTTAGGATTTTAAAAGTTTATTCTAAGCACAGTAAAAAGCCTTACAAAGTTTAAGCAGAAGAGGGTATATTTATTTAGCAATTATTAGAATTGCATTTTATCAATAGTTTTAATAATTAGCTGTGGATTTTCATTTTCAATCAAGTGCTTTTTCAGTGCCTATGGTACTGATATACCTGGTAATATTGAGCCACACTTTGCATTTAAATTTACTTAAACTTAGTGAGGGACTTGGAGGGAGGGGGTGGGGGGATGGGAGAGCCTGGTGGTGGGTACTGAGGGCACCTATTGCATGGAGCACTGGGTGTGGGGAATGGGGAATGAATCTTGGAACACTGGAAAAAAATTTAAGTTAACAATTGAAAAGAACTTAGTGAAAGAAAGCAAACATCATGACAAATTCTGCCTTGCAACCAACTGTAACATTTTGGTGAACATATTTCAGCTTTTTTGTTTCAGTTATCTTAGGAGATCAAGTGATTGGTAACTTTCTCCAAGACAATAGTTTTTTTTTAGAGATTTTATTTATTTATTTATTTGACAGAGAGAGATCACAAGTAGGCAGGGAGGCAGGCAGAGAGAGAGGAGGAAGCAGGCTCCCTGCTGAGCAGAGAACCTGATGCAAACCTCGATCTCAAGACCCTGAGCCAAAGGCAGAGGCTTAACTCTCTGAGCTACGCAGGCTCCCCCTCCAAGACAATATTGTCATTTATTATATACTTTTCTTCTTAAATGACTTTATATTGCTGTCTAATGATTTTTTCTTTAATCTTCAGCTGAATTCCACTGTGTGGAAATAGATAACTGTTCACATTTTCATGTTTTTACTTGAGATATGAAGGATGTTTATCCTCAACTGATTTACCTGACTTAGAATGTCCTTTCCAATCTTAAAATTATGTCTCCCTTCATTTTATGAGAATGCCTTTCATTCTTTCCTCATTTTTTTGTTATTTTTCTGGAATTTATACTATAACTATATGCTAACGATAAAGTAATGTTTTGTTTTGGTGACACTACTCCTTTTCCTCTAAAAAACCCATAGTAAACCCCAAATTGCCTCCTTGAAAAAGAATAGACAGACTAAAGAAGTGTTTTCAGTAGACCAAAAGAAGTCTAAAAGAAGAATATCATTCCAAGTATTCAGGTGAATCATGCTTTCATGCAAAAGACTTTATAAAGAGTTTAAAAGAAGAGTGTCTTTCCAAGTATTCAGGTGAATAATCCTTTTATGCAAAACACTTTATATAAAAAAGAAAACTTAAAATAATTAATTAATGATATGAAAAGCAGGAGGACATTGCATCTGTCAAAAGAGACTGCTCCTTTATTAAGAAAATTTCCTTTTGGTTGAAAAATGAGACCATGACATTCAAAAATAGGATGGTAGGCAATTGACTTTGGCATGATAATGTGAGGACCTCCACTCACCCATTCCCCCATGACACTTGTGAAAATATCAAAATAGAAGGATTTAAAACTGATGGAAATGGTCCTAGGGGCAAACAGCAAATGGAGAAATGTTCAAGAATATCATTGAAACTTCAGTAAGAAATGTGGAAAATAAAAATATGGCTAAACAGCAACCACTGAAAGACTAGAGTGGCTACACATTAGTCTTTAAATATAAAAGTAGATTTTAGAGATTAAAAATAGACCGCAATTTAAAAAGGTTTTTAGAAATAAAGGACATTTTATAGGTTAAAAGTTTAAATTGAACATCACACTTTCAGTTGGGGATTGAACAACTGAGCAGAAGAGCAACGAGGGAGTAGAGAACAATGTTATATATATATATTTTAAAGATTTATTATTTATTTGAGAGAGAGCAAGCAAGAGAGCAGCAGGAGGGACAGAAGAAGAGGGAGAAGCAGAGAATCTAAAGCAGAGTCTGATATGGGGCTTGATCTCACAACCCTGAAGCCATGACTTGAGCCAACACCAAGAGTTGGATGCTCAACCTACTGAGCCACCCAGGTGCCTCTTGAGCCATACTATAAATCAGTTACATGTGACAGACATCTATAAAACACTCTGCCCAACAACAAGAGGACAAGATTCTTTTCAAGGGCCATTAGAATATCCTCCCGGATAGACCATATGCTAGGCCATAAAGCAAACCTCAATAAAATTAAAAGGATAAAAACAACACAAAATATGTTCTCTAGCTACACTAAAATGAAAAACCAGAAATGAAGAGCTGGAAAAATTTGAGAACATTCACATGTTTGTGGAGATTAAAGAACACACTCCAAAATAGGCAGTGGGTCAAAGAAAAAAAAAACAGAAACAGAAGATACTTTGAGATGAATGAAAATGAATATACAGCATACCAAAGTTTATGAGATGCAGCTAAAGCAGTGCTGAGAAGGAATAGTTGTGTTGTAAATGCCTATATTGGGAAAGAAGGAAGGTCTCAAATCAACATCATGGCTGACCTGGTAAAGGTCCCCAAATAGATGAAAGCAATTCCTTTTTGAATCCTAGCTGACTTCTTTGCAGAAATTGGTACAAAATGATTCTAAAATTCCTACGGAATTTCAAAGGACCCAGAATAGTCAAAACAATCTTGAGAAACAACAGCAAGAATTCACATTCCCAATTTCAAAACTTACTACAAACAACACTAATGAAGACAATGTGGCATTGGTATAAGGAAAGACAGATAGGTCGATGGAATAGAATTGAGAGTCCAGAAATAAGCCCATGTATGCATAGTCAACTGAATTTTTTTGGAAAGATTTTATTTATTTGTCAGAGTGACAGAGAGAGCACAAGCAGGGTGAGCAGCAGGCAGAGCAGGCAGAGGGAGAAGCAGGCTCCCTGCTGAGCAAGGAGCCCAATGCAGGAATCAATCCCTGGACCCTGAGACCACGATCTGAATCGAAGGCAGACTCTTTACTGACTGAACCAGCCAGGGGCCCCTGTGGTCACCTGATTTTTGACAAGGGTAGGCAGATTACACATCAGGGAAAAGATCGTTTCAACAAAAAGTGCTGAGTCACTAGCCACATGCCAAAGCTGGGTTCTTATCACACACTGTATCTAAAAGTTAATTTGAGAAACTGTAGGAGCTGTAAGAGACTCTTAACTCTAGGAAACAAACTGAGGGTTGCTGGCGGGGTGTGGGTGGAGGAAGAGATAATTGGGTGATGGACATTAAGGAGGACACTGGATATAAAGAGCACTGGGTGTTATATTCAACTGGTGAATCACTAAACTCTGCCTCTGAAACTAATAATATTCTGTATGTGAATTGATGAAATTTAAATAAAATTAATTTGAAAGGCATCAATTTGAAATTGAGTGTAAGAGCTAAAACTATAAAACTCTTAGCAGAAAACCTAGAGAATTTCATGGTCTTGGATTTAGGGAAGGGTTCTAAGGTATGACACTAAAAGCATGAGGAACAGGAGAAAAACCACATTCATAAGAAGGGCATTGATAGCAGGAAACAATGAAAAATTGTGAAAATTATGAGATAAAACTTGTGAAAAATCATTCCATATTTTACTTTCATAAAAGTAGAATACCTCTCACATCAAAACATCCCAAAAGAGCAGTAAAATACAAACAAATAAGAATGCCAAAAAGGAAAAATCCTTGCCATATATGTGATAGACAAAGGCTTAATATGTTTAATAGAGAAAGAACTATTTTAAGGGGTAATAACATTGCCAGCCCTCACTGGAAAACAGCAACAGACATGATGTGCAATTCACAAAAGAAGAAGGTGAAAGTAAAAAACATATGAACATATAGCTTTATTACTTATCAAAAGATGGGATGAATGAGCAGTTTTATATCTGATGAAATAAATGATTATACCTTTCTAGAGGGAAACCTGACATTTCATGTCATAAGCTCTTAAAAAAGCGGTCCTTCTGAGCAATCTCAGTGTTAGGGAGCAAGCATAGATATGGGAACTGTGAGTAACCTACAAGAGTATAATAATTTGGAGCTGCAGTATGCAGGTGAGGTGGGCTCCAGGAGGCTCAGTGTTTAGCATGTATCAGTGAAAACATTAGAATTCAGAGATGTTTGCTGTCCATGGTACAGGGGCAGGAAATTTTGAGTCGTATGTTTAGGTCCAAATCTCAATTTGACACATTCAAGTGTTTTTTGAACAAACCACTACCCTTTATTGAGTATCTGGACAGACCACATGTTAGTTGACTCCTATCCCTCCTGTCTCCCCCCCCCCCGGCCCATTTAGTCCACACAACAGCAGTATTTTGAGGTGATTGAGAGTTAGGATGTATGGATTTCTCCATTGCCCTCAAAACTACTAACTGGTGGAGTTGGGATTTGACTTTCCTTTTGTCTCTAAGTCCACACCCTAACACATTGAAGAAGACTAAAGATGCCTACCTCACTGTGTCCTTATAGAAGCACTTAAATGCTCAATGTGGAAACACTTCTCCAACTTAAAGCTCTGTGTAAAGGGGAGGCGCTGATATGAGGATGTTAAAAGGAGTCCTCTTCTTATCCTTTCCGTGTGTTTTGTCTGCCTGCCATCTGTGCTCTAGTAGGAAATGCTGCTCTTAGAACCAAGAGGGATAGAGGGTGCCACTCCTGTCTCCATTCTGGACATGGTTCTTCCCAGCTCACCTAGGAGTAGCTTTAGCCCACCTGTGTCTGCAGCTAGTGACCAGGATGTTGAGGGGGCACTCTTTGTGGCTGGCCCCTTGGTGCTGTCCACAAGGAGGAGAGAAGAGTGAGAGAATGTATTATGGCCTTCATACGCTAAGGAGGTGTGGATTGGTCAGGAGATGGCAAATGAAAGAGACACAGAAAGACAAGTCAGCCTAACTCCCAGATGACTTAAGTGCTGCGCCTACAAAGGGGGTGGCCAGGGGAAGTGATTTTCCCTCATGGGAGACTTTATTTTTTTCTTTTCTTTTCTCCCTTTTCCTTTCCTTTTCTTTTTTCTTTTGTTTTCTTTCTCCCCTCAAATTCCTCTCTCCTTCCTTCCTTCCTTCCTTCCTTCCTTCCTTCCTTCCTTCCTTCCTTCCTTCCTTCCTTCCCCTTTCTTTCCCTTTCTTTCTTTCTTTCTTTCTTTCTTTCTTTCTTTCTTTCTTTCTTTCTTTCTTCCTTCCTTCCTTCCTTCCTTCCTTCCTTCCTTCCTTCCTTCCTTTCTTTCTTTCTTTCTTTCTTTTATGGAAGACTTTCAAACAACTTATGACATGTTGGGCTGAGTGATCATTTCAGAGTCTATTCAAGCTTTTAGTGGATGTGGGTGATGGTTAATTTCTCTTTTAACTGTAATATTCCAGATTACAGAGTAATCCAGTGCTGGTCTTTGGCATTTGAATTAAAATGGAAGTGATCCTTAGGACATGATGTTTTGTGGGCCCACTTCTATTTGTTACTCATACAGTTGTCCTAAGTTTCTACACCGTGACCGAGCTCCTTTGTTTCTTCAAGTGTGTGAGCCTTCAAGTTGAAGAGGCTGCTTGCCTCTCAGGAAAGCAAAGAGTTTCTGTGAAAATGGGGCATGATGGATTCATCCTAGAGACCACTCCCAGACCCCAGAAGCGACCTGAGAATGAAAAAGAGCACCAAGGCCATGGCCTAAGGGCCTCAGCTCTGAGCAGGGGCCACCATCTCTGCGTCTGCCACAGAGACAAAGATCTTTTAGCTCCTTAGACCTCATCAGAAAGGACTTCCTTCTGTGGCCTATTGCCTGGATTCAGGGTTCTCTGGGACATCTTTCTGACAGGAGGGAGGAAGAAGGGAGGGAAGAAGGCTGGGGAAAGTCAGAGGACACCCAGGGTGATAGCTCTGCTTTCTAGCCCTCAAGGCAGTGTCCCCCACACTTTAGGGTGCCTCAGAATCACAGGTGATACTTTAAAACAAAAAGCTGATTTCCTGGCCCCCTTCCTTGAAATGCTGGTTGTGTTCTGAGAACTAAGTCCTTTTGAGCAATCACCTGGTAATTCTGATGGTGTACTTTGGGAAATCCTATTCTGAGTCTGTTAAGAGTCAGTGGTTTCTAGACTCCTGTGTGGTCAGCTGGCCTTAGAACACAAGGCTTTCTGCAGTGTGGCTGTGTGCAGAGGAAGAGAGAATGGGGGTGGGGGACAGTATGGGGAAGGCTCCCAAGTCAGCATTAGAAAACTGTCTTTTCATACGCTTGGTGTTGCTCCCTACCTGCATGGTCTGTGAGTCTCCACATCCCGCCACGAAGGCCTGTTTGCAAGGCTTGAGAATCATCAGTGACAGATTGTGACAACACTTTGACAACTAGAGAGGTGGGAAGGATTGTTGTAGTGTCTTTAAATCTAACTGGTTAGATTATATGGAAAATTTTAAAGTACGTGGGTGTGTTCATGAGTAAATGGAGAAGAAAAGAATGGTTGTGTATGTGTGTGAGATACACACAGACACACACACACACACACACAC
>PITA01033239.1:0-12969 GCA_004023965.1 Spilogale gracilis | reverse complement strand
CAACAGATGAATGGATAAAGAAGATGTGGTACATATATACAATGGAATACTATGCCTCCATCAGAAAGGATGAATACCCAACTTTTGTAGCAACATGGACTGGACTGGAAGAGATTATGCTGAGTGAAATAAGCCAAGAAGAGAAAGTCAAGTATCACATGGTTTCACTTACTTGCGGTGCATGAGGGGTAACCTGGAGAACAGTGGGAGAAGGAAAGTAAATGGGAACTAGGGTAATCTAGGGAGGGAAACAAAACAACAGAGACTTTGGACACAGAAACAAACTGAGGGACTTGGAGGGAGGGGGGTGGGAGGATGGGAGAGCCTGGTGGTGGGTGCTGGGGGCACCTAATGTGTGGAGCACTGGGTGTGGGGAATGGGGAATGAATCTTGGAACACTGGGAAAAAAATTTAAGTAACAATAAAAAAAAGGGGGGGGGTGTTCCGGACAGATCAGGCTGACCTGTCTCCGAGACTGGTTCTGTTGAGGTTGGGAGGGGTGAGCGAGCTGATGGCCAGAGGCTGCTTTCCAGAGCCCTGTCTGAGGTCAGGGTGGAACCAGCAGGCGCCACGCTGGTGACAAGTCAATGAATTTGTGGTCTCCGTGGGTTCCCTTATCATGGAGATGGGAGCCCACAGGTCAGGAGAAGCTGACTCTGGGAGAAGGTTGAGTGGACTTCCTGAACAAACTGCCGATAAGGAGGTGCCAGTAAAATTCCAGTTAGAGCAGCAACAACCTCGAGCCTGCCTTCCTTCTGCCCACTTCTCTCCTCCAGTTGTTTTTCAACATCACCTTTTTTTTTTATTGGTTGCAAAAATTCCTGCCAAATTCATTTCTCCTGCAGCATTATTTTTTGAATGCCCTGGGTGCCTTATACTTTCTGCTGCCTGATAATTGCTTACATAGATAGCTTAGTAAAAGGATCCGGGAAAAGAGGGTAGAAAGAGAGAATGTGGAGAAAATTAACCCAGGTACTCTCGAGGCCACAGAATATTTTTAGGTGAATGTGAACTGAGGAACATTTTAAATTTATCCCAATTGTAAAATATTCGGGGTTGCTTATTTAAAAGGCTAGCTCCAAAGACATTTTCGGTACTGACTTGACTCTGCTTGGCAAAAACCTAAAGCAGCTTTAGAATATCCATACAGTGCATGGCTATTGATCAGCATCTTTTATACCTTTAAGAAGAAGGCAACAGTCACCATTAGCCTCCTGAAACAAATCTACATAGAGAATGTTGGTGCCAGGTAGGGCCTTGGTGTCCTTCCACACCCACTCCCCTTTTCTACAGATGTGGGGAAACTGAGGCCTGGAGGGTTATTAAGTGGTTTGCCCAAGGTCACCAAACTGCTGTATAAACCCAGGGATCCTGATGTATTACCTCTGTAATTTTTCTGTGAGGGAAGAATTACAGCAGTTAGGTGTATACCATTTTGGAAAACATCGGAGACACAAAGTTCTGAGTTTATGCGACAAGTAAGTGGGATGCCCATTTAATTATGAAAGAATTTTTTTGATTTTATTTATTTATTTGACAGAGAGAAATCACAAATAGAGAAGCAGGCAGAGAAAGAGGGGGAAGCGGGCTCCCTGCTGAACGGAGAGCCCAATGTGGGACTCGATCCTAGGACCCTGAGATCATGACCTGAGCCAAAGGCAGAGGCTTACCCTCTGAGCCCCCAGGCAACCCTAATTATGAAATAATTTTATATTCTATAAAGACATTTACAAGAAGAGTGTATTTGCTTCAGGAAAACATTGGGGCTTAAAACCATCCTAAAAGCCATTTTTTATTTAATTTTATGATATTCATTCCTTCTCCCTAAATTACTAAGTTTAACTCAAATCATGAATTTGAATTTTTGTTAAAAAGCACTCATACACTCTTGCTATCTCCTGAACTGAGCCAACTTACCTTTATACAAACACACACATACACACACACATACACACACACACACACACACACCAGACAGAGCTAAAGTTTAAAAAAAAAAAAAAATCCAAGTGAAAGCTTATCTATGGGAACCAAGCATATATTTCTCTAAGAGCTTTGGACCAGAAACTTAAGATATTCTCCCTACTTGTATTTCATTCAATTCTAGACTTTTTTTAAAATTTTGAAACTCTTTTCAGAATTTCATAGCACTGTGATACTTGGTAATACCTTGAAGTATCAACAGCTAGAATCGCCTTTTAAATCAGAGGTGATGGTCTTAGTATGGTCTGCGATGCTTTTCACATACACACTCAGGGAAACTTCACTTTTTTTTTTTAAGATTTTATTTATTTGACAGAAATATAGCTAGAGACGGGAACACAAGCAAGGGGAGTGAGAGAGGGAGAAGCAGGCTTCCCGCTGAGCAAGGAGCCTGATGTGGGGCTCGATCCCTGGTCTCCGGGATCATGACCTGAGCTGAAGGCAGTCACTTAACCAACTGAGCCACTCAGGCGCCCCGAGGGAAACTTCACTTCTAAAAACCTTCCATGATTCAACTCCCCCAACCCCACCTGTGTCCTTCCCACTACACTGGATGACCTGATGGAGGGAAGCTTTTACCTTGTAAGGCATCTATTAATGGACATGCTTTTCCTGGTGGCAGGTTGATCACAGCCCGTACACACCGATCCCATGAATGATGGACATTTACAGTGTGAAGGGGTCCCTGTCCACACCTGTATCATTCTAAATTTAATACTTCAGAAAAACAAACAACTTGAGGATAGAATTAATAGAGTATAAGCTGTTAATCTTCCTTTCTGTTTTTTTTCCTTATGCATAAATATTCTAGGACAGTAATTTAAAGAGTATAGACATGCTTTTAATGCAGAGAATTGCCAAGTTGGCTTCTTATCTGAGCAGGTGCTAAATGAATTAGCAAGACGACAGCCTACACAGTATACTTGCTGGTGTCTGATTCTTCAGTTGGGTGGAGGGAATACTTGGTTTTATCTTTAAATGTCAAGGGAAAAAAATGTGACCGCCTAATATTAGGAAAGGATCACAGTATTGAGTTTTCATTACTGATTCTACCCAGTGACTCTAGGTGTGAAACAGATCCATGAATGGAAATCAGATGGACGTAAGACTTAACCAAATCACAGAAAAAGCAGGAATGAAGGCAAAGACAGAAAAGTGTATCAGAAACAACACATTACTATTAAATCATAGAGTAGTGCAGTCTGAAAAGCTTGTGGCCAATCAGGGAGTTCCCCGAGAGAGGAGAAACAGATAGGGTTCTCCGTGTCTGAATGTTGCTCAGATAGCTTTGAAGAACGACCATCTAGTGGTAGCAATTAAAAGAACATAGAAAATTTATCAGCCTTGACATAGTAACATCATTTACGTGATACCACTGGGAAAATGGTTCCATGTAAATAAATTTTCCATATAACTCGTCAAGAGTCAGCGCTTGAGCAGTTCGGTGGGCACCTTTCTAAAATAGACTTTCCTGCTTTTTAAGCAATGCTATAAACATAGCGGAGTGATCTGGAGAAAATCTTACTGGTCTAGAGGTCTGAAGACCAAGGTTCCAGGTCTGACCCTGTGGCTGTTACCATCCCCCCACACACCCCTAAGGCATGGGAGGGGCTCAGCCCGTGTGCTTTGCCCTGAGAGGCTGGGTTGAGTCAGACACCTCGCTCTGACTCTAAAGTTCATTTTTACAACTTTACATTTCTTGGTGGGTGATTAGAGGTCTTGCATTATGGCATCAGGCACATTCCAGGACTGTGAGCCTTCATGGTGTGTGAACTGTGCCACCTGATCGAGACTGGAACGTGTGTGCTTTTCCACATTGGCTGCTGTCTGCTGTCCTCCTGGAGCCCGTGTACCCCCTTGCCTCCGAATGGCCTCCCCCCATTCCTGTTTGCCCTGGTGCCTTCAAGCCTAGAGCCCAGGGGACTGAGTGGGAACGCCAGTCTGCCTTTGGGGGGATGGCCTCCAAAACTCCATGTGACTGAATTAGAGGCCCTTTTCACATGATTACTGGTCCTTAACTTTTGGTAGAATAATTGAGGGCACAGGGTAGGTGACCTGTGGATGGGTGGTTTTATGATGTTGCAAGTACGCTGGAAAATGATGTTGCTCCCAGGTTGTTCTGAGGTCGGCTTGGCCTTGCGTCAGCTGACCCCAGCTCGCAAGTAGGAAGTTACTGTAAGGTTCGAGCCAGGAGCTCAAGACAGAAACCACTGTGCCCACGTTTGTGGGTGATGGTCTCTGGACCACCGGTGGGCAAACATGTGCCAAAGGGAGTTTTTGAGGGTGAAACTGGCATTTTTCACTGAAAGTGAGGGGCAGTGCAATATAGAAGTGTACAAGTGTACAAGTGCCGGCAGCGTGATTGGAAGGATTCGCCCCCACCGGGCAGGTGTTAGACCCTAGAGGGGAGGACGAGGGTCATGTAAGGGCACCAGGATTGGGGCAACGGGTCCAGGAGGCTGCAATATTTTTTTTAAGAATTTATTTTTTTATTTGTTTATTTATTTATTTATTTATTTATTTATTTAAAGATTTTTATTTATTTATCTGACAGAGAGAAACACAGATAGAGAGGGAATATAAGCAGGGGAAATAAGAGAGGGAGAAGCAGGCCTCCCACTGAGCAAGGAGCCTGATGTGGGGCTCGACCTGGGACTCCGGGATCATGACCTGAGCTGAAGGCAGACACTTAATGACTGAGCCACCCAGGCGCCCCTAAGACTTTATTTAATGAGAGAGAGCAGGGAGGGACAGAGAGAGAGGGAGAAAGAATCTGAAGCAGACTCGCACTGAGCACAGAGCCTAACGCAGGACTCGATCCCATGACTGTGAGATCACTACCTGAGCCGAAACCAAGAATCGGACACTTAACAGACTGAGCCACCCAGGCACCCCGTTTAGTTTTTAAGTAGAGAATGGGTTTATCTCTGATTTGCTTAATGAAAACTTAATTTCATAGCGGAAGCCTTTGATCTGGGGTCTGCAGCTATAGCACGCCCGCCCCAGGCAGGTGCTCGGCAGGTGCCCATGGTCCCCGCGCAGCCCCACCATCGTCTGCCCCAGATTCTGAGGTGTCCACGCCCCCATCACGTCTTCAGCTACTCAGCATCAGATGCTCGGTGCTCCCTCAGTGAAATGTATGTGCATTAAGGGGGAGCAGTGCCCGAAAACTCAGAATGCTGGCATCCGTTCAGTCTGGTTCTGCCCCCGGGGAAGTCAGGCCCATGCCGAGCTCTTTGCCAAGCGAGTGAAACAGTAAGGTTTTGGGATTTCAGAACCACTGCGTGACTGTGGGATCCTGGACCTTCTAACCATCCCGAACCCAGTTTGGAGACGGCTGCAGCACAATCCATCATCTGCCTCGGGGTGAGAGGCCCGTCAGACCTGCGATCCTCAGCAGAGGAGAGACGAGGCGTCTGCCTGGCAGGGCCCCTCCTCTGCCCCACTCGGCCCCACACTTGCTTGCTGTGTGGGGTTTAGACCAGAGCAGCTGCAGTGGAGTTTTGCCTGCATCCTTCCTGAGGCTCATGGAACCTCCTGGCCGGGAATGCTCCCAGCCGCAACATCTCTCCAGTCCTGGGTTCAAACCCAGCTCTGCCACTTGCCGGGTACTTGTATTTCCTTTGCCTTAGCTTCCCCATTTGCCCAAGAAGGATCATAATACTACAGCCACACAACAAGCTTGAAAAAATTAAATCCTTCTAGCTTTCGAAGCTTCCTGCTCAGCTCCTGTGGCCTGAGGCAAGCCACTGGCCCCCTGGCCACTTCCTTTTCCCGGAGCCACAGTCAGGCGACCTCCCAGAGAAGCCTCTGTGGCTCTCGTGCCCGGGTACCTATCCTGACCACCCCCGAGGTCACTTTTTACCAGTTGCAGAAGCGGCCACCTGCTGCCTACCGTGTTTTTTTCTTTTTGTTGAAAATGATCAATTTCTTAAAGGTTCAGCTATATTCCTCCTAGGCCATGGGCTGTTGGCCAGCTTTTTAATTTGCATGGTGTTATTCCATTATGTACTTGCCAGAAGAGATACTATTAAGTTCCCATAATGTGGCCACACTGCACATTACCCAAGCTGGAAAGCCATCTCTGGGCTTTCTCCAAGCCCAATAGTCCAGCGAGTGCTTTATGGCTTTGTAGGAAATGTAAGTATGTGGTGAGCATCATAAAAGTTCATTGTTCTGTACAGGCACCCTCTGGGCTTGGAGCATTCTGGAAGCCCTGAGGAAGCATCGCTAGAACTGTACGTCTTGAGCGTCTCTCGCCTGAGTGCCATCCGGGCTGGGTGTGTGAGGTTTCTTGGCCACATCCCCCCAGGTTAAGGACGTGGACTCTGAGTCAGACTGCCTGGGTGCAGTTAAGCTGCACTACTTAATGGCTCTGGCATCTAGACGATGTGCTCGAACTTTCTGTGCCTGATTGTTCTCATGAAATGGGGGTAATATCACGACCCCATTACAAGCTGGAAAGAATTCAGTCCGTGGGAAGCATGCACAAGGGTGCCTGGGGAAAGTTCGCAACGCTCTTGGCCACTGGAACGGGGGCTGGGTGGCTAACGGGAGTCGGCCCTTGTTCTCCTATCCAAATCTTCTAGGAGAGTGCTGTGTCCTTGGTGCAGTTCCTTCTGGTCAGGGGGCTGTTGCTTATTAGACTCCACGGCGCTGGGGAGCCTCCGCTGCCAGGACCCTGCGTCTCTCCCTCTCCTCCTCTCTTCTCCACTCACACCCAGCATCCTGGTCCTACCAGCTTGCAGCCCCCCAAGGCACATGCTGCTTCATGGCCCGGTGCCTGTCCCCACAACACCCTACAGTATGCACCTGCTCATCTCCCGAGGAGTCCCAGCACACCTCCCCCCTATAAATCTGCCCTGGCACCCCTTCTTACAACAGCCCGTTCTGGTTCTTGGCCTCAGTCGCGTCCCATACCATACAGACTTCTCTCCAAATCACTTGTAAATCATGTATGTTCACTTCCTTTAGTTGCCTACCTATTTACGTATAACCATCCCCTCCTACGCTGGAGGACCCTTCCATTGCATCAACACATATTGGAAAAAATAATTTGTTGACAGGATGTCTGAGCTGAAGAGGCCTGCACCCACTTCTTACATCTGAAGATCATGGCGTGCCTTTGCAAATGGTGCTGTCCTTGAGCCCTCTCCTGCAAGCTTTGCAGTTCTCAAAGATTCTCTAGGAAGAAACTTGCTCATTGTCCTTTCTCATAAGGGCGTTTGTTTTTCCTTGCCAGTTTTTAGTTATCTGAAGTCTCTTGTCTTTAGGCATGATTTGGAGGTGACAAAAATGAGTGCTAGAGAGTGATAGGGCCATCAGGAGTAGGGCAGCATCCCTGAGACCCGTAAGCCTATGCGCCCCCACACCGTACCTGACGCCTTCCCCATGGGACCCTGGTCTCCATCTGAGCCGCTCCTGAGCAGCTAGGGCTCTGTGGGTGCTGGTAGGATTTAATGCCTAGACTGATGGGATTTCAATAACAAAATGTTGGCTTTTTATGCAAAGTGGAGGGCTTTCCCTTGAAGACAAAGGGACATCGCCTAGGCATCTCTTTGTAATCTCCTGGGACTGTCACTCACCTCCCATTTGGGGCTCAGAACTGTTCACAGAGCATGTCAGGACAGTTGTCCCTACCCAGCCCCACCCTGTCGGCAGAGCTTTAGGGTAAACGGAGGAAGAGGACCTCAGCTTGCTGGGGGGTGAGAAAACCCATGTTCTGGTGGATGAAGATCCTTGCTTGTTTACTTTCTCTGTGCCTGCAGCCCAGGTGCCTGGGGATCCCGGCCCCCCAGGGGTGGCGGTGAGCTGTGCTCCTCCCAGCTGCTGCCTCCTGGGCTCTGGGCCTTGCTCTTCCTGCATTCGCACTCCTCCGTTATGGTCTTGATTTTCAAATTCCGTTCCCTGCTGTGGAGTTTGGTCCATAAACATTTGATGTAAATTACTTTTAAAAGGACCCCAAACTTTCCTGTGTTGTAGACTGTATTTTACCCTTCAGAGACCTCCTACAAAACATCTTGTGCTGTCAGAGGACTCTGTGAGCTGGTTTTCTGAGATGCCTTTTAAAAAGACTCTGCCCTAGTGGCTAAGCATATTTGGACCACCTGTGAACGTTTCCAGCCAAGGAAGGTAGCAGCTCGGCAGGGGGGAAGGCAGTGGGGCCCCCTGCCAAAGGGCACCCCGAAGTCGAGGCGGCTCCCAGGTTAAGGGTTCTGGCCACAGCCATGCAGAGCCTCACTGGCCATGGCAAGTGGCCTGTCAGTCAAGGGCCATGGCAGGTGGCCTGCCACGGTGGGGGCCGTCCTATGGGGCATCTGAAAATGGGGGATGCTTCTGGGCTGGCCTGAGGCTTTCTGTCCAGCCTCCCTGGCATTGTTTGTAGAAGCGTCCCTGATCCACCCTAGGGCCCTACCCTCACTGGGGGGGGGGGGGGGGGGGGGGGGGGGGCTGGCTGCTTGGCAAGGCCCTTGCCAGGAGGGCTCCACCCAAATCAGGACCTAAAATCTGCAGTCAGAGGAGCAGCTGAACCCACCTCTCAGTGCTCCGTAACTTGATCAGACAGCTTAGAGAAAGTCCAACATGGAAAATCAGCTCGATTTCATAGCTGTGCAGGGGATCCTGCATGAGCAAACGGATGTAGAGTCCAGCTTCTGGAATACTTTAATCCAAGGGTCTCCAGAGCCCGCAGGGCTCCTAAGAGTAGCAGTGGTGCTAACTTAGCAACATCAATCATGACTCCTTGTTACTGTGTAACTGAAATAAAAGCCGGTGATAACTAGAGCCCAGGCCAGATTTCTAGTTTGTGCTTTCCTCCGTCTTAGGGGTGCATCCTCTTCTCTAGTACAGTTCAAAGAGAACACAACCACACCTGTTCCTACAGGGGTTGTCGGGGGCTGCTCGGGCACGTGGCAGCTGAGGGGTTAACCACAGAGACCTCGCTGGTCCCCAAAGTCTAGAATATTGACTAATACTGACCAGAAAATGTGAGCTGACCCCCTGCTCCAAACAGGCACCCTGTTCTCTGTATTGGCTTGAAAACACTGGTGGTTTTTGTTTTTTTGTTTTTTTTTTTATTGGGACTCCTCACAAGGTCTCATCCTAAACACAAACAAGGAATTTGTTGCTAATAAAACTTGAAACCTGCTGTGTTCTACGGTGTCATCTCAGAGAGATGTAACATGCAGTTGGCAACAAGATGAAAAGATATAGATAAGTCCTGTGAAAGCCTTCAGAAGTTCGAAAACGAGATAACTGTCCGGTTGCTCATGTCGGCATTTTTTTTTTAAACTTAAAATCATTCGCCTAATATTTGTTTTTTTGCGACCAAATATAACAAAAGCAGTCCTTCAACAAACTGCTTAAACCTGCTGTAGAAATCCATAGTTAGTTGGGAGGCTTCTTGTTCCCATCTGCCACATTTTGAAAATCATCATGTTTATACCATCTCAAAAAAAATTAGACCCCTTCCCCTGCCACAGCTTCTCTGATTCAGCTCGTGAGGCCTAAGCATTCGCTGGCCTCTACTTCACATGGGAGAAACTGAATGTCACCCACCTGTGAAGCTTCCTGCCC
Organism: Spilogale gracilis; assembly: GCA_004023965.1. Taxonomy (NCBI): domain Eukaryota; kingdom Metazoa; phylum Chordata; class Mammalia; order Carnivora; family Mephitidae; genus Spilogale; species Spilogale gracilis. The sequence continues at coordinate 3,411 of PITA01033239.1, read as the reverse complement.
CAGGACAGAGGCTGTGATTTTTTTGTTTTTGTTTTCATAATTTAATTTATTTTACTGTCAGAGAGAGCACAAACTGGGGGATAGGGAGAGTGGCAGGCAGAGGGAGAAGCAGGCTCCCCAGCGAGCAAGGAGCCCTATGTGGGGTTTGACCTCAGGGCCGCAGGATCATGACCTGAGCAGAAGGCAGACACTTAGTAGACTGAGCCACCCTGGCGAACCTGAAGCTGTGTTACTTGATGCCCTACAGAAGCGAAGACACTCACCCGTCCCCTTCATGTCTTTGAAGGATCTTCCCCGAGTCCCTGCGCTGGCTGATGGCTACCCAGCAGTTTGAGGCTGCAAAGAAGCTCATCCTGCACTTCACGCAGAAGAACTGCATGAACCCTGAGAGTGACATCAAAGGTGTGATGCGAGGTGAGTCCCGGTCCCGTCCTCCGTGCAGCCCCACCCCGATCGGGAGAGACGCCCCCTGTCCCGGACGAAGAGTCCCCATGGTTTTACCAAGCAGCTGCCTTCGCCCTTTAAGTTTCCATCATGGTTGGTCTGCAGCTGGACCAGGAATGTCAGGGAACTGAAACTCCCTCCGCCTTCTAGGTGTTGGATTCAAGTCTAACGCGCTGTGGTGCCCCACATAGCCTGTCCAACCCAGACGTGAGGCACGAGTCCAATGTGCACCCCGTAGTCTGGGAATGTTTGGGAGGGGCCCAGCTCAAGTCTGGTACACAGCCATGCCTGTGTTTATACACCCGCAGAGCCCTGGTGCGGGGCGGCATTGGTCCACACTGCCTCTGTCTTAGGACCTTCGGAGACAGCACTATCTGTTTCTGTCATGACCTATTCGTTGGAAATCTGAAGAAGCAGGAAAGTGAAGTCGTTCTGTAGAGTAGTTCAGATCTGTTTTATTTGTTTTTTTAAGATTTTTATTTACATTCAAGTTAGGTAACATATAGTGTATTACTCATTTTGGGGATCAGATCCATCGAACATGTGTCAGGAACATCACCGGAAGCTGGGTCAGGCTTTTAGGCTCAGGATCTGTTGGTATCACCAGGAAGTTGTTAAATCCATATCCCTGGTTCCCTCCCTTATGCCCAGAGCTTCTGATCCAGTAGATTTAGAGTAAGTTCTGAGAAACTGCACTGTTAACAAGTGCTGGAAGAGGTTCTGATGGAGGTGGGGCATACACCCTTTGGAAGTCCCAGTAAAGCCAGCCCCGGGCTCTGACCCACTGCAACAACCCAACAGTACTGTTGTTATAAATTTTCCAGAAAATACTCTGCGGGCCCCACCCCACAGAGACTGTACATCCTCCCACCCCCCACCATAATCTGAAATTCTGCCCAGAAGATATTTACTAAATGCCCACGGTGCACCAGGCACTACAGTAGAAAAGAGAAGGAAACAGGCAAAGCCTTGTTTTTTTTTCATGCAGCTAACAGGCGAGCAGGGCAAGGCATGCAGTGAACAGGGAAATGTGCAGCCCGTCAGGAGGGGCATGCTGTCAGAAAAGTCCACAGCATGGAGAGATCGAGGGTGGTGGTAAGGGCTCACAGTCAGATGCGGGGGGCAGCGGGCAGGGCTCCAAGGTCACAGGTGAGCAGAGACCTACGCCAGGGAGGAGAATGTACATGTCACCTCCCCATTCACAACAGCCCTATGAGAGAGGCACTATAATTATCCTGAGTTGCAGATGAGGAGACTGAGGCACAAGAAATGAAGTGTCTTGGTGGAGGTCACACGGCTAATAAGTAGTTGAGCTGGGCCTTGAACCCCAGAAGTCCAGCAGAAGCACTTCCACTCTGCTGCTTCTCAGAGAGGAGGGGGAGCTCACAAAGACACCGCTGTCACTGGACACAAGAACGAGCATTGAATTCATTTCCCCTTGGGGGCCATATAAGCTCATTTCGGAATGTCCACGCCATCTCCCCAAACTTCTCCAGGCCCCATTCATTAGCCAGTTAATGCTCTTAAGTCCTACAGTAATAATCTGTTTCTGGCGTTTCCCTAATGAAATCACTGCATTCCATTTCTTTCCGGTTAAAATGTTGTCTGGGAAAAGCTTGTTTTCTCAATCCTAATGATACTGCTTCATTTTCCTCCTATTTTTGGAAAGTGGCATTAAATCTTTCCTTTCTTTGCTTATGAGTTTTGCTGCTGTCCCCGCAGGAGGCTGGGGGAGAGGTGGCTGACACATGGGCCGTAGCCCCACTCAGGAGGGTTGCCACGGCCCTCACTGCTGGGCACACACGGTTCCCGTCCGTCTTAGAGCTCTGCTCACTCCCCTCTCTCAGACGTGCTGATGCCCGTGCTGGGGAAGGCAGGTGTCGGCTTCATCCGAACTGGCCACTGCCAACTTTCAGAGGCTGCTTTTCTCTGCTTGGAATCCTCTTCCCAATACCTCATATCGTCCACCCTACCAGTCCCTGTCCCTTGCCTTCTCTTTCTGCCTTGTCTCCCTCTCACTGCCCCTCCCCTCACACCACCTGCTCAGAAATCCCTCAGCAGCCTCCTAGGGCCTTCTAGCTGGATCCCCAAGACCTTCAGTGAAGCCGCTGCGAGACCTTGTCTCACCTCTACCTGCCTTTCGAAGACTCTGCAGCCTGCATTAGGCTCTCACAGTGCACCCAACATCTCCCCTCCACAGGGCCGTCCCCACCCCAGGTCATCCTGGGTGACACACCCCACCCACGTTTGCTTCTCACCAGAGCCTTTAGTGAAGTCAGTCATCACATCACCCACGTTTGACACAGGGGGCAGTGGGGCCCAGACAGGCTAAGTGTTGGGGAGCACTGCTGCCCGCTGCCGATGTCCCTCTATGTGGAAGGAACAAGCCCCATGCAGGGAGCAGGTGCCCTCTGATATCAGGCATCAGGCCCTCCGGGCCATGCCCCTTGAGAAGCCCGGCTGGCCCCCCATTGCCAGGATGGGAGGGTGAGTCCCCACATCAGGCCCCGGTGGGGCTTCACCCAACACTTCTCCGTGGTGGAGCTTGACTTCTGCCCTCTCCTGCCCCACTCTGTCTTGTCAGTCTGGTCAGAAACTGAAGCAGGTCTGTGTATCCAGTGTCCCCAGGGTTAGGTCACTTGCCCAGCGTCCCAGCACTAGCAAGTGATGACATGGAGGCTGGCCTGGGGCCAGCTGATGCCTCTAACCCCGCGGGCCACTGACTCCTCCTCCTCCGGGCTTCAGGCCAGCAGCAGCCACGCGCCTTGAGAGGCAAGTACAGAGGTCAGCTGTGCTGGGTCACTCGTCAAAATTGGGGGTAGATTTTAAAGAGGGAGCTATCTGAGGCGACTTTGATAAGATCCCTGTAGGTGTTCGCTGCCATCATCCCTGAAGCCCCACCTGAGGGGAGAGGGGCAGCGCGGAAGAGACAGCAGGTGCTTTCTGTGCTTCTGAGCGTGGGCCTTG
>PITA01033238.1:0-12985 GCA_004023965.1 Spilogale gracilis | reverse complement strand
ACACACACAGACACAGACACACACACACAGACACACACAGACACACAGACACACACAGGCACACAGACACACAGACACACACACAGACACAGACACAGACACACACACACACACACACACACAGTGCCTACCCTGCGGTTTTTGGAAACCCCTCAGAGTTAAGGGCTTCCCTCACCTTCCCTCACCTGCCAGGTGTGGGGGCCCCAGACCCCCCGCTCCGGAGGGGACGTGACCTCACCAGGGCCCAGCAAGGCGCTCGGCCCGGGGACGAGCTCCAGACCAGTGCAGGTGTGAAGGCCAGGCTGCGGGCTTCCGGGCTGCGGGCCGTGTCCCCGAGCTCCCTTCCCGGGCCCAGGGCCACGTGGGGACACCTCCCGCTGCGGGCAGGGGCGCAGTCTCTAGGGCAGCCTCGGTTATTTTCAGGTCGAGTTTTCCTTGCTTAAAACTGAAACATTTTCATTTTTATTTTGATGTAAGTCAATTTGCTCTTTTCCAAACTTTTATGGATAGAAAAACTTCTTGACATTTTTCATCAGAGACATTCCCGTTGTCCACAAGCTGATGTCAGCTCTGATCAGCCCCTCCCGACTCAGCCCTTCCCCTTAGTGAATGAGTCTAACCTCTCCCCAGGGAGTCTCCCTTGGCTTCATGGCCGAGGATAAATGGCAACATTTTAAACAGAAGAGAGAGCGATTGTCCGAGACCGTTCTTGGGAAGCGCTGCCTGCCCTGGAGAGCCGGGGGCGCACGGCATGTTCCCCCGCGATCCTTGGCGGGGACGCGAGGGAGGATGATTGATAACAGACACTGGAAAGCCACGTGAACATGTGGGCAAGCTTTCTTATTCAGTTATGCAGAATATTTAAAAGTAAACGTTGTGCTGGAATTTTTAGGAAAAACAACCTCAAAGCTTTGGGTTTGATTTACAGATATTGCGATTTTGTTCAAGAGGAAAAACAGTCATTCCTCTTAGAATTTACCTTTGTATAGGGAGCACATGAGTCAGAATCAATCCCTGATGTGATTGTTTCCAGAGAGGGGAGTAGGAAGACGCTACAACCCTGCAGCATGAGGTCATCTGCATGATCATCCCAAGAGATGAAGGAGAGAGAATACGCATGCCCTTTGCATGTAAGCAGAGGCCCTAGGTTTTTGAACTTAATTTTAAGGATTTGGTGTAGAAAAATAAGGATCAGGCCAAAGGCGTTTCTGTGGGTAGCCCCCCGGCCCAGCCCCAGAAGGCAGGAGCAAAGATAGTTGCCTGCTTCTGGGACTGAGGCAGCTAAGAGAGAGCCGGTGGTCACCTCGGAACGAGCAGGTGGGGAGTGAGTTGGAAGAGGAAGGACATTGTCTTCTTTGAGGTTCAAGAGGGACTTCCATCCTAATTTTTCATCTAATAGTTTCTGAATAGCTCTCTGAACATAGCTGCGTCTTCCCGTGGAGTTCAGACCATGAGCCTGAGCCCTTCCTAGAGACCTTGCTTGGGCAGTCTCCATGCCGCGTGAGGGGACCGCTGCTGAGAGGGAACGAGAAGGGGAGGGCAATCCGAGCAAAGGGAAGACAAGTGCCATTTCCTAAATGACCAGGATGCTTCCTAAACGTTCCAGATGGGGAAGAGCTTACTTCGGAACCGGGCAGCTCCCGCTCACCTGCTTTATTACTGAGAGCCACGACGGTGCACCGGGCCCACCGCCGCTCAGCGAAGTCTGTTCTGAATTCAGACTTGGCTAGTAAACTTGTGTAATAAAAGAGGTTCTTTGATGTCCAATCCTGGCACATAAAATCCAAAAATATGCTTTTACTAAGGTGAGTGAATGAGCGGTTCGAGTTAGCATGGGAACGGCCACAAAAGTCAGACGCTTGGAGGGACAAAGTCAATTGGAAATTCCACTCAAGACAGGTGTCTGGTTTAACTTTGAAGAAAAGAATATATTAAGTCTGCTTTATTGAGCTGTCATGCATGAACCTGTATGCTCACACATCTGGAAACACACTGGGTCACTTTCTCGGAAGCTTGTAGGATCCCAGTGGCTTTGGGGGTGGGGGTGAGGTGCATGGGACCGGGATGGGGGTACTGGGGCCACGGCTGACGGCAGCCCAACGTGGGCACTGGCCACCGTCCGTGGCCCGGCATGCTGTGGGTCAGGGCTGCACACCCTGCCCGCCCAGTCAACGGAGAAGCTGCTCTCCGTGTGTGACGGGGAGGACGCGAGCTGTACTCCGCTGCAGGGGAATTGGGTGCGTGGCCCGCTACCGCCATCCCTACTCTGCTCCCTGAACGGGAAACCCAAGTGATGTAGGGGAAGCAAATGCATGGGCTGCGAAGAAGGACATAATGGACAAAGCCCAAAGCTGTATGACATCGCTGTGACAATTTTGACTTTTAAGATTGGTTTTTGAAAAAGTCTGAGCTACAGAATACAAAACCAAGTATCGAAGAAGCAGCAAGCCTCCAGCTCGCACCCAGTACGGGGAGTGTGCAGGGACGAGGCGACAGCCCCCCGAGCTGCAGCCTGTTTCCGGTAGTTGCGCATGGGCGTTGGAGGCTTGTAAAGCCGAGCACGGCTCAAGGGAGCAGAACGTGAGCCCTGGCACGCTGGCCCACACGTCTGGGTGCCACGTGTGCACGGCGGACACACACGGCGGGCGGGGCTCCCCTCAGGCACGGCACTGATCACGGACAGGCGGAGGCGACCCTCACAGGGGAAGCACCTGGCGCACGGTCGACATGTTTTGGGCTTTTTTTTTTTTTTTTTAACAGAGCTGCGATTCACAAGAATACTGAAAGCGTCCCTTTGACAGAGAGACGGGGAATCAGAGTCGGACGGGCTACGGTTGCTCAGAATAGACATTTAGTGAAGGAAACAAATCACACACAGGTTGATGTATCCCATCAATCATTGCACCAAACATTGTCATGCTTTTTTTTAAGACACAGTTTTCGTGTAAATGAGAAGAATGGTACACTTGTGTCTCATACAGTGTGGTCCCTTCAGAACTCTCCAGATCGTGGTTCTTACATCATTGTCTAGAGAAGATGAATTGGCAAATACATGAGGCTTCGCGGGCTATGTGGTCCCCACGGCACCGACCCAGCTCTGTCGCTGTGGACCCCCGGAAGCCACACACACACAGGAAATGAATGAGCAAGGCGTGTTCCGTTAAGACTATTTAAAAAGAGAAAAGAATGATAACCAATCTAACAGTGTGCTTTACTTACAATGTTGCAGTTCAATACCCTCTCAGTGATCAGACCTGAGCTTCAAAACCCAATCTATTCTCCAAACCGAGACTACTGCGTTTGATCCTATGGTTTTCTATGACACATTCATGAATTAAAGAAATAGCAGCAGACGGTATCCCAGATGATGTGCACAGAGACACATGAGGCGGGGACCACAAGAGCACAGCCACCTGTAGGATGGCACCAGCCGTCACACCAGACTTACAATTGGAGTCTCGGAAATAGTGAGACAAGAACACTTGAGAGAACAGTGGCCAAAATATTTTTAAATTTGATAAAACTCCAAATCAATAGATCCAGAAATCTCAATAAATCTTCGTAGAGAAACAACACGTGTGTGTGTGTGTGCGGACACACTGAAGACAGAGCCCAGCCCATGGCTGAAGTCCAGGGAGGAAGAGAAAATCTTCAAAGGGGCCGAACACACACAAAGGTAAAAAGGCAAGAGGCCTTTTAAGTCAGAAGGTAATGAAATGACAGATGGAAGAAAAACCCATCAACCAAGACTCCCACGCCAGCTGAAACACGCTTAGAATGCAACGGCCGACCACGTGGGCTGCCACAGCGGACCCACCCGGATGTCCACACCCCAGATGGCTGACATGACCCAGTGTGGGCAAAGGGACAGGGACCTTCACGCGCTGTGGGTGGGGACGAAAGAAGGTGTAGCCTTTCTGGCACACAGTTCAGTGGTCTCTTAAAAAGATGAGCATGCACTCAGCCGTGGTCCAGCCGTGAGGTCAGCCATGGGGCCCTACGGACCCGCGGCGAGATACCCGCAACCACACGCCCCCATGAAGACCAGCCTCTGATTGCCCCTCGTTCCTTCTTCCCAACAGCCCAAATGAGGAACCCCCTGAACAGCCATCGGGAGACTAAGGAATCAACAAATTGCAGTGGTCTGGCCACACTGTGGGGTATCATTTACCCACAGAGTGGGATCCACAAACTGCCTGGAGAGCAACAAACATTAGGCAGAATTTAAGTGGGCAGACACAAAAGACAATATGTTGTCTGGTATCCTGTACAGGAAATTTCTGGTAAAGCAAGTGCAAGGGCTCTCGGAGGAACCGGTCCTGCGGTGAAGGCCAACACCCTGAGGACAGTATGGGCTGCAGCTCATCTAACTGGGTGGTCACTGCACTGAGGGACCCCTGCTCCTGCAACAGCATCGTGTGTCCCCCAGAGCATCTTAGCAAGGTCTTAATGCCGAGATGAAAGCCGTGTTTATTCCACTACAGTGAAATATCAGCCAGAACCTGTCATCCTTTACTACCATTCCTTTTATTTGGATATAAAGAAAAGAGAGCTTTTTAGTTGACAAAGAGTTAACAAGCAGGAATGCTGATGATCTATCTTTGCTTATTCTCCTTGACGGCTTTCCTATTATTTATGGGAACCAGAGGATTGTGGCATTCTCTCAGACCACCTGTAAAACATCTGGCATTCATTTAGGGGAGGCTGGTTCATTAAGGGAGCTGTGATTTATTGGACTATTTTGGCACTGGTCAGGAAACGCTTGGTTGTCAATATTCTGGGCAGACCTGTGCGTGGGCACGTGACCCCACGGGGGTGACTCGCCAGGTGTGTAAATAGCAGCACTCTTTAGAAGAAGAACCAAAGATTTTAAAAGGAAGCCAGGGTCAACACTGGCCACACACAGATTTTTCTACCGAAGGGACTGCAGATCAGGGATCTGAATTTGTATTAAACACCGATGTTCTGTTTACTCTATTGTTACATTCCTACTAATCACGACATAGCCACTAAAACTCAATCAGAGTCACAAATCTACCAAAGAGCCAAGAAAAATGCAGAAAAGATGCTCAGCATCCCGCACACCTGCATAACGGACTGGGCTGGGATTGGCCCTCCCTACGGCAAACCCTGTCGGGAACAGACCTGTCGTGTGTCACAGTAGGACTGCAAGAGGGAAAACTAAGACTCCAGTACAGAAAGGTTAGGACACAGATGGCTTTCCCACCCTTGCACAGGGGAAGCCCATGTTTTCGTTGAGGGCGTGGGAGCGCCATGTTGATTTCGTGATGGGGAATTACTGACCGTGAGCATGGGCTACAAGGGAGATTTGGTTTTTCTAGTAGGAGCAAGCAGTGCACAATTGGGGCCCACAAGGAGTATTTTACCTGCAGAGAAAGAGCTTGTGGGTTTTCTTTTTGAATTTATTTTGAAGAAAAAAAGTGAAATCAGGTTGGGATCTTTGATGATAATTTCCAACATGTGGAAAAAGATTTCCTGTAATACCATGGAGGCAGAATTTTGAGTGAGGCACCAGGAAGCTGAAAATCTCCTAAAAGTTGCCTTTCTACCTCTGCAAGAAGAGAACATTTCTAAGAACTGAGTAAGGTTCTAGGGGAAAGCTGGTCGAAGGGAAGTCCTTCTGTGACAAAGGGGAGGGGCAGAGACACAGAGAAACGTGAGCCAAAAACGCCAACAAGCAAAATAATGCCTTGTTCGTGCATTTGTTTTTCAGGGCTCAGAGACTGATCGTGGGTCCCAGGGGAGGGAGTAGGAGGCAGAAGAATTTATTAATCTTACAACTATGTGTTTTGTTTCTTCAGTGGTCAGTTTTTATTTAGTTTACTTTATTAGAAATTGGAATAGAACACTGAATGTGAATGATTTCCTTGGGGAAAGAACAAGTGGATATGAAACAAATAAAACATTGCAATTAAGAAAATAAGTCTTACAGTGAATAGGAATTTATCTTTGGGGAAACATACTTGAGGAGCCATACCCACCCCTGGGGGAAGGGGCAGACTGGTAACTAGCCCTTTCCCACGGCCCGCCCGAGGGACCCCGTTCTGCTCCTATGAGACTCTCCGAGTGCGAATCACGGTACTAGCAAACCACAGGAAAATTCACGTTATATAGAAACTGGGTTCAAAGTACAACATTTGAAATTAATTTTGTAAATTGAATTTAAGTATGAAATAAAACTTATCCTGAGGTTGAAAATATTAACATAGGGGCAAGGTCTACATTTTAAAAGCTCAGAAAACAACAAAGGTAGGTAAATCAGGGACGGAGATGAAACATGAGAGACTTTGGACTCAGAAACAAATGGAGGGTCTTGGAGGTGGGAGCTCAGGACCCTCTGCTCAAGGACCTATCCGCTGTATGCGGGTGTGTGCACTGTGTGCGTGCAGGTGTGTGCATTTGCATTTCCGCCATTGCCTGCAGTCGAGTGTGCCCCTTGGTGTGTCTGTGTGTGACCGCCCCCTCCACTCACGCACGTGTGTCCCCCACGGCCCTGCGTCTGTGCGGGCCGTTGACCTGCAGCTCACTCCTGCATAGGGTCAGCCACAGGCTCTCCGCTGGGCCCGGGCTACACGGGCAGGCATCTGGGGACCGCTCCCCTGGGGCAGGATGCAGGACTTCCGAGAGGACCAGGCCAGGAGTTCTATCCAGACTTGCTCCGTCTTGGTCAGCTCTCCACTGGGAGTCCTGCTGGCTGTGTCGGCCTGAAATCTGGGGGCTGGCACTTCCCGCGTTCCGGATTTCCGTCCTTCACCTGGGCTTTTCCCTCCAGCTGCTCCTGAACGGCCCTGTCCCACGTGACCAGGGTTTCCCCCTTTCCTTAAATGCTACGATTCCATGGTAAGGTGCATGGGCTGAAGGGAAGCAGGAACTGCATCTGGGGTCCCCAGCACCGACTGCTGGACCACCCCCGCCCCCTCACCCCCACCAGCCTGCCACATAGACTGGGAGAGCCCCGTGAGGAGCTGCCTGTGACCCTAGGTTCCCGGCAGGCATGTCCACAGAGGCCAGCAGGGCTGTCCGCGGGGCTCCCAGGGAAGGGTCCTGCAGAGGGCGGCCGGCCTGGCCTTGTGGCCCCCGGCTGCTTGCTCCTGCCGCGGGGAGGCAGCAGGAACCTGAAACCATCCTCCGTGGACTTGGCCTCCACGGATAATATTTCAAAAAAGTGGATGATGAAGTAGGAGCATTAGTTTGCCACCACAATATGCTCATCCCAATTGAATTAATTGTGAGAGATGTGCATTCTAATCTGGGTTGGGAATGTGATCCGGAATGCGGAGAGTGTTAGATTTCCATCCTTGCCTTTCTCCCTCAGGGAGTTCAGTGGCGTGAGCTCCCTAAACGGGCCTCAGTGCACGCGCCGCGGGTCTCTGGGCTGTGGGGACCGCGGGGCCCTGACTCAGTCGTCTTCAGAGTTTTCTTAGGTGAACTGTATCTTGAAGAAGGATATGACTTTAGATTCGAATAAAAATGGGAATGAATCAGTCCTCCATCGCTGGGGAAGATGGACTGTTCAGGATCCAGGGCCCCATAGAGTAAGATCACATGCATTGTGTTGTTGACAAGGGATTGGACAACCCCCATTCCATCAGGCCTGCTCCCAACCCCCAGCCATTGTGACTGCGGTGGAAATAGCAGAGGGTCAGCGTTTCACTTAGAAATGCAGAGATTCTCCATCGGCACTCTTTCCCCTCTGGGCTGATCAATATTCCCCAAAGTCTTCCTTTCCTTCCCGCAAATGCAGCCCGAGAATACAGTACAGAATCTGATCTTGGCAAAATCGCACGCATATTTCTTAAGCACATGGGACGGTGTGACGGGCTCATGCCCTGCTGGGGGGCTGGGTGGTGTCCTGGGGTCAGGGGACATCTCATCGCGCTCTAGGGAGTGAGGCAGAGTGCAGTCTATTCTTCTACAGAGAGTTTACGTTGGAGTATTCTGAGGCAGAATTATTTTCACGCCAACCAGCTGTCATCCTTCTCTGGAAGCTGACGTTTCAGTCCATCCTAAAGTCAGGGAAACGCTTCTATGCGGACTTCGCTCCCCAGGTATAATGCAATTAATTACCCTGGTCTTGTCTCCTTCCCCAGTGGTCCCAAGTCACATCACATTCAGGCTCAACATAGCAGAAAAGAATGCTAATTTTTCCAAAATCCATTATTCCAGAATGGAAACGTTGATGTGGCATTATTGCAAAATTTCATGATCAGCAACAGGGATTTTCTAAAGAATGATTTGGCAGGGAGATTTCTTATTTCTGTCCTTCGTTTTAAGAATTTTACATGGCGTGATGGCTAACGTAAAGGATAGAATCAAATCTGTTTCTCTTTCCTCAGCAGGTGAGATACACAAACGCATTTCTCAGGAGGGCTAAGTACGTACCTTTTATGGGCACGATGGGGGCAGGGGGCTCCTTGTCATCAGGCTAGAAAGCCAAATTCCTGATTCCCGCTCGTAACCACCTACGGAGTGCAAGTCTGTATATGTCTTCGTACGCATATAACATATATATAATTCCTAAATTTCAGGAAGGCTCACCTGAAAACCATTTGACAGCCCGTCATCAGCGACTCAAAAGCCATCTGCACACCGGAGACCCCTTCTTCGTGCACTCAGGCAAGGCCGCTGCTGCGCTCACCGCCCACTGAGGATGTGTGCCCAGGGGCCCGTGTGTTTCGCACGTCCTCTGCCTGGGAAAGGGGGACCCAGCGCACTCAGGGCTCCCCGCGCTCCTCAGACCCCTGTCTGGGAGAACACAGTGGGCTAACAGGGCCAGTGCTAGTGGGATTGGGCTGTTTGAGGACACAGATGAGGCTTAGGACCCTTGGGCTTTCTGTATGAGACAAGTGAGCATTTAGCTAAAAGGGACAGAAACGTCCACACCCCACCGGGCATCTGCAGGAACGAGTGCCGTTGCACCAGCCCGTGGCACCTGTCACCAACCAGGGAGCAGAGGGCTTTATTCAGAATGTGGTTAATGTCGTGACCAGTGACAGATGCAGGGACGGGCTCTGCTTCTTGCACGTCGTGTATCCAGAAGCTTGTCCCCAGAGCACACAGACCGAAGAAAAACGAAGGCATTGACTATGATCTGGGTTCATGATCAAGGTTCCCATAAACTCCCGTGGAAAATGGTGGCTCATCAACATCACTGAGGTGTGACGGTCCCGGGTGATCCGTGGTGCCGGGAGCGCCTGGTGTCTCCATGCACCGGCCGCTCTGTGTGCTGAGCATGTCCTTTGTGACCTGCACGTGCTGCCCTGACCTGGCAGGTAGGCACCTGATAATAGGCCCTTAGTCGATGCCTTTGGATGAATGACGGAAGGGCCTGGGGGCAGGATGGCGCAGGGACACACGACTCAAATAGGGCCAATCCGAGTGACACGGTGCACCGGCCAGGGCGCTTGAGAGAAACAGGGCCAGTCGGAGGAGGGCAGAGAGTGATTAGAAGGGTCTGACCACACATAGTGGGCCCCACGGGGCGGCCCTGCCAGCTGGAGACCTGGGCGGCATGGAGGCCATCGGGGGGAGAAGTCTCTCTGCGGGGGGATCTCTGTCCTCTTCGTGATTGGATGTGGTCCCACCACATTCTGGCGGGTCATCAGCTTTACTTTACGTCTGTCTACCAATTAAAATATTAATCATATCTAAAAAATAGCTTCAGAGAGACATCTGGACCAGTGTCTGAGTATCTGGGCCCCTGGGCCCAGCCGAGCTCATAGTTACCCTCGTGCTCAGTGACCCTACACTCACCCCCGCCCCCCGCCCCGTGAGATCCAGCCCCACACCGCGACCAGCCGGGTGCCGGGAGGGACGACCAGCCAGGTGGCAGGAGGGACACGGGCTGCCCAGGGCAAGCCGGTTGCAGCGGGAGGCTTCCCAGGTAGTGGCCCTAGAGACGGGTGAGGGAATGCAGGCTCGTGCCCTCAGGCTTTCTCCTTGAATCTTGGAATAACTCTCAAAGGGAAAGACCCTTTTGGGGGAGGAATCTGAGCCTTCCTGGGCTGCATGAGCTGTCTGGGCCATGACACTAAGCCCGAGTGCTGGGGTGGGCGATGCTCCTGTAGGGCAGCTCAGGCAGTGAGAGCGTCAACCCTTCCCAGGGTGTCGGCCTCCTGCCCGTGCCCCGGTCCTCCCTGCACTGTGGGCAAGCATTCTCACCAGCGGGTGTGAGGGGCACTTCTCACTGTTTCAGAGGCCGGGAGATCTCAGCCGGCTCTGTGGGCCCGTTCTGGGTGCCCTCGGGGCCTGTACCCTCAAAGCCCACCCCCTGACTCGTTCCCCCTCACCTCGTGGGAAATGGCCTCATGCTCCCGCTCTGAGCCATGAACTCCCCCCATGCACCATGCATGTGTCCCCTGTCCTCCCTGCTCCACTGCCGGCTGGGACAGGGTGATTGGCCTGCGGGCAGGAAGAGTCAGAAAGTTAGCAATGACAGCATAAATCCCCTGGGACCCTCCCTGACCCCGGGCTCTCCTGGATGAGCTCTGGGTGGGGAGGGTCCCTGAGGCCACGGGATTCTGGTGGCTGGGGGGCGCACAGCGAGCCACAGCAAAGTTCAGAATGAACCACAGATGCTGTGTCTACAAACAGGGCTGCCGTTGGCGTGGATGGCCAGCTCGGGGCACCTGCAGGAGGAGGGGGCTCGAGGACGGCTGGGGCCCAGTGCACTGGGCAGTGGAGGCCGGCTGCAGAGGCGCAGCGTTCCCGTGAGGTTCCTGCGGGAGCAGGGGCTGCCGTCGCGCTTGCTGCCGGCTCACTGGGCGTCTGACACCCCGGGACCTCCTCTTTAAATGGGGGGCCCATCCGGGAGTGTTTAAAATCTTCCACAACATAGATAAGTAACCGTGCGTGGCCTTCCGTGACCGCCACGAAGATCATGCGAGCTTTCCGGAGGACGGGCTCCTGCTCCCCGCTCTCACGGTGGGCAAGCCGGCAGGACGCTCCGCGGGGTCCTTGGGGGCCCAGTGGGCCTCCGATCGCAGCGTTTGTGGGAGGGGGTGGGCCCGGCCCTCCCTGGGTCAGGACGCTGTTCTGTGGGGTCCTGGTTCCAGGGGCCGGTCGGCTGGTTTCCCCATTTGAAAAATGCGGCCTTAGGTTTAAAGCATTTCCTGCTTTAGCACTAACACTGTTGTGGTTCTACTTGAGGGTTAGTTTTTGCTTTTCTTTTTGTTTTGACTGGTTAATTAATTAAAAAAAAATTTTTTTAAAGACTTTATTTATTTAGGCGCGCCTCGGCGCATCTCTGTCCGTGAAGCGGCTGCCGTGGGCTCAGGCCGTGATGCCTACGCCCGGGGTCATCGGGCTCCCTGCTCCGCGGGGGGTCTGCTGCTCCCCTCCCTCTGCCGCTCCCCCTGCTTGTGCTCTCACACGCGCGCTCTCTCAGTTAAATAAATAAAATATTTTTAAAAATTTAAAAGCATTATGTATTTATTTGCTTGAGAGAGAGAAACAGAGAAAGCACAGGAGCAGGGGGCAGAGGCAGAGGGAGAAGCAGACTCTCCTCGGAGCAGACAGCCCGACGCGGGACTTGATCCCAGGACCCTGGGCGCATGACCCCAGCCGAGGCAGACCCTGAACCAGGCGCGCCTCGGAGGGCTGGCTCCAGCATGATGGGATTTACTGTAGGAAGGCGGGATTACTGGTCCAGGGACCTGGAAGGAGGAAGCAGGCCCCTGCCTGGCCCCGGCCGTTCCTTCTAACAGTGATCCGTGTAGAGGACATTCATTCTGAGTCCTGAGATTCTTCGAAAATGGGAATGGGGCAGAGACCAACCCTGAGCCCTTCCCTTTGGCCTTGGGGTCCCTGGGACAGCACAGTTAGCTGGCCGGCCTGCCTCCAGACCCCTTTGAGTTCTAGCAGCTGGCTTGATGGGGATGGGAGAGCCTCGGGTGCCGTGCATTCCAGTTAACAAGGTGAAAGAGCCCATTGCCTGCGCAGGGTCACCCTGCCAGACTCAGGAGGCCCTGGTCCCAAACACCTTCCCTTGGCCCTCTGTTAGTCTAGCAGCTTCCATCGGATGCTGTCAGATGCAGTGGGCGGCTCAGCCTGCACGGAGTTTAAAGGGAGGGTTTCAGGATGAGAAAGAAGAAATGCAGACATGGCGTGGTGACAGCCAGGGAGGGAGATGTGTGTGCTGGGCTTGAAGAGACTGAGTGGTAGTGGGAGGAGGAGGGGAAGGAGTGGGGACAGGGGAGGGCAAGGCAGGGGAGGGCTGAGCTTGGAAGAGACAGAGAGACAGAGGGAGGGGAGGAGAGGGAGTGTGGGCAGGGGTGAGGAGGGGAAGGAGAGAGAAGGGGAGGAAAGGGGAAAAGGGGAGGGGAGGGGAAAGCGGGCCATGGGAGGGGAGGGACAGGGGGAGCACCCACCAGCTCCCTCGCCTCTTCCCATCCTTCTGTCCCACAAGCTGACCTCCTGAAATGCCTTGTCATGACTGCGTAGCTATGTTTTTCTGGACATTTTCACGCCTGATGAGAGTGCATGTGCATTGCTGCCCCTAAATGTCAGCCTGCAGGAGCCCGGCCATGTGCTCACAGGCGTGTGTCTGTGTGATGCACCCCGCTCACACGCGGAGGGCCCTGCGTGAGGACCCCTCCCTGCAGGAGGGCACCTGTCGGACGGTCCCTCCGGCTGTCTCTGGGGAGCACACCCACCGAAGTCGCTCACTGAGTTTTCTGCCCTGGTGACTCTGCTAATGAGGAAGCTGGGCACACACCCGCCCTCAAGGAGCTTACAGGTGGACCCAGAGAGCCCTGTAACCCAGTCCATGGGGCAGCACAGTGACGCGGCCCAGGGGCACGGACCTCCAGGGATGGGAGGTATCACAGGAGACAGGACGGAGCCATGGAGGCTTTGCTAGGGTGTGTGAGACCTGTGCTGCACACACAGGGACGGGGAGCACGGACTGGGCCGGAGGGACTCCTGCACACACAGATACAGGGAGCACGGGCTGGGCCGGAGGGAC
>PITA01033237.1:0-12989 GCA_004023965.1 Spilogale gracilis | reverse complement strand
ATATGGACCCACAAATCTATGGTCAAATCATCTTTGACAAAGCAGGAAAAAATATCCAGTGGAAAAAGGACAGTCTCTTCAATAAATGGTGCTGGGAAAATTGGACAGCTACATATAGAAGAATGGAACTAGACCATTCTCTTACACCACACACAAAGGCAAACTCGAAATGGATGAAAGACCTCAACGTGAGGCAGGAATCCATCAAAATCCTGGAAGAGAACATAGGCAGTAACCTCTTTGACATCGGCCACAGCAACTTCTTTCAAGACGCATCCCCAAAGGCAAAGGAGACAAAAGCGAAAATGAACTTCCGGGACTTCATCAAAATAAAAAGCTTCTGCACAGCAAAGGAAACAATCAACAAAACAAAGAGGCAACCCACAGAATGGGAGAAGATATTTGCAAAGGACACTACAGACAAAGGGCTGGTATCCAAGATCTATAAAGAACTACTCAAACTCAAGACCCAAAAAGAAGATGAACACATCAAAAAATGGGCAAGAGACATGAAGAGGCACTTCTCCGTAGAAGATATACAAACGGCCAACAGACACATGAAAACCAACTGAGCCACCCAGGCGCCCCATACTATTATTATTTATTAAAGCTTTTATTTTGGGGGCATCTGGGTGGCTCAGCTGGTTAAGCATCTGCCTTTGGCTCAGGTCATGATCTCAGGGTCCTGGGATCGAGCCCCGCATCAGGATCCCTGCTTAGCGTGGAGCCTGCTTCTCCTTCTCCTCCCCATTCTTGCTCTCTGTCGCTATCTCTGTGCCCCTCGCTCTCTCCCAAATAAATAAATAAGATCTTTTCTAAAAATAAAAATTTTATTTTTAAGTAATCTCTGTACCCAGCGTGGGGCTCAAACTCACAATCTGGATATTAAGAGTCACATGGGCTGCTGATTGAGACAGCCAGGCACTCCAATACCTTACTTTTAAAATAGGATTCTGTCTGCTAATGTTTTATTTAAGATTTTAGAAGAGTTCATAAACAAAGTTGGTCTGAGAGTTTCTTTCTGGTGTGTAATCTTTGTCAGCATTTGGTATAAATGACATACTTGTTTCACAGAAACATTTTGGAAATGTTCCTACTCTTTCTATGTTCTGGAAAGGCTTGAGAACAACAGGAATTGTGTGATCTTTAAAAAATTTTGTATAGGAGCACCTGGCTGGCTCGGTCGGTGGAGTGTGTGACTCCTGATCTCATAGTTGTGGGTTTGAGCCCCACATGGGGCCTAGGGCCTACTTAAATTTTTTTTTAATTAAAGGTTTGGTATAATTTCTCTATAATAAACAATGTGGACCTGGTGCTTTTCAATTTATTTTCCCCTGTTTCTTCTTTGGTAATTGATCTATTCAGATTTCCTGTCTCCAGTGGTGTCGATTTTGATAAGTGGCATTTTTCTAGAAAACTGTAAATCCCTTGTAGGTTTCCTAATATTTGCATAGAGTTCTGGATTTTCTAATTTATTTGCATATAGTTGTGCAAAATAAACTAGCATCTTATTATTTTGCAAAATATCCCTGTTTCAGTAGCTATTTTCCCTTTGTCCTTTCTTTTTTCTTTTTTTTTTTTTAAAGATTTTATTTATTTATTTGACAGAGAGAAACACAGCGAGAGAGGGAATACAAGCAAGGGGAGTGAGAGAGGGAAAAGCAGGCTTCCCACCGAGCAGGGAGCCTGATGTGGGACTCGATCCCAGGTCTCCGGGATCATGACCTGAGCCGAAGGCAGTTGCTTAACCAACTGAGCCACCCAGGCGCCCCCCCCTTTGTCCTTTCTGATGGAGACTCGCTGGATTTAACTGAAGGCAACCTGCATTTAGTAAGGAGGTGTTCCTACATAAAATCCATAGGCAACTGAATGTCATTTGGGTGCAGAGAATGAGTTAAAGTGGGAACAGAGACCAAAATGCCTAGCTAAAGTGGGAAAGTACATTAAGCAGGAGAAAGTAGGTACTGTACTTTGTTAATTTTTCAAGAAGTGTTAATGGTAAATATATGTGTGTGGGTGTTGCCTCCAATTCCCTTTCCTTCCCACATGCTTAGGTGGGAAGCGAGTCATTTCATTCCCTCTAAACCTCACTAAATTAGAGATTTGTCCGTTAGAGATTCTAACCATACCTCTCTCGCAGCTTGTACTGAGAATCTGACAGATCCTGTTGGAGACGATTGGTCCAGCGGCTGGTGCTCAGTAAGCCATGAGTACGTGTTGATCAGCAGTGCTGGTGCATGACCTGGCCAGG
This sequence comes from Spilogale gracilis, assembly GCA_004023965.1. NCBI lineage: Eukaryota > Metazoa > Chordata > Mammalia > Carnivora > Mephitidae > Spilogale > Spilogale gracilis. The sequence continues at coordinate 10,738 of PITA01033237.1, read as the reverse complement.
CAGTCTTCTGGATGCCCTTTGACCTGGGAAAAGGGGATTTGGATGTCAGATTTTATTTTTATTTATTTTTATTTTTTTTAAGATTGTATTTATTTATTTGACACACCGAGAAAGAGAGAGCACAAGAAGGCAGAGCGGCAGGCAGAGGAAGAAAGAGAAGCAGGCTTCCCGCTGAGCAGGGAGCCCAATGCAGGACTCGATCCCAGCACCCCAGGATCATGATCTGAGGCGAAGGCAGACGTTTAACCAAATGAGCCACCCAGGGGGCCCCACAACTTTTTTTTTAACTGATAAAATTTTTTAAAGAGCAGTTTCAAGTTCATAGCATCTCGAATGGAAAGCATACGTATGCCCTGTTCCCATACAGGCATATAGCAGTGGCCCACATATAACAGTAGCCTCCCCAACTACCACCATTCTGTATCACTGTGCTACATACGTGACAATTGATGAATCCACAGGGACACATCAGAATAACCCCAAAGTCTATAGTGTACATTAGGATTCATGCTTGGTATTACATGTTCTACAGGTTCGATTGAATTTATAATGACATATATCTACCACTGTAGTATCCTAGAGGATTGTTTCACTGCCTTAAAAACCCTCTATGCTCCACTTATTCATCCCCCCTTCTCTCCTAACTCCTAGCGAGTGCTGATCTTTTCCTGTTTCCATAGTTTTGCCTTTTCCAGAATGCCATGCAGTTGGAATCGTACCATATGCTGCCTTCTCAGATTGGCTCCTTTCACTTCGTAGTATATGCATTTAAGGTCCTTCCATGTCCTTTCGTGGCTTGATAGTTCATTTCTCTTTTGGCACTGAATATTTTCCATTGTCTGGATAGACTACAGCTTATCTATGCATTCACCTAACAGAAGAACATCTCGATTGCTTCCAGGTTTTGGCAATCATGAATAAAACCTGCTATAAAAACCAGGTTTTTGTATGGGCATGAGTTTTCGACTCCACTGGGTAGATACCAAAAAGTGTGATTGCTGGGTCATATGGTAGGACTATCTATGTTCAATTTTATAAGAAATTGCCTAACTGTCTTCCAGAGCCGTTGCACCATTTTTCATTCCCACCAGCAGTGAACAAGAGTTCCTGTTGTTCCACATCTTCACCAGCATTTGCTGTTCTCAGTCCTGGATTTCAACCATTCTCAGAGATGTGAGATCATTGTGTATCTCACCATTGTTTTAATTTGTGATTGTCTAATGGCATACTCGTGCAGGGCGGGTCTCTTCACAACAAATCCTTCAGTTTTGTTTGTCTGAGAGAGTCTCTATTTTTCTTGCACCTTTGAAGAATAATTTTGCAGCCTAGATGTTTCTAAGCTGGTGGGTTATTTTTAACACTTCAAATATTTTACTCTATCATCTTCTTGCTTGCCTGGTTTCTGAGGACAAATCAGATTAATTCTTATCTTTGTTCCTCTATAACTGATTTTTTTTCCTTTGGCTTCTTTCAGGACTTTTTTTTCTATCTTTATTTTCTGAAGTTTGAATATGATACACCTAGATATGGTATTTTGTTTTTTATCTGTTTATGTGTGTGTTGGCATTTATCCTGCTTGGTGTTTTCTGAGCTTCCTGGATCTGAGGTTTGGTGTGGACATAAATTTGGGGAAAGTCTCATTTTTGTTTCACATATTCCTTCTCTTTCTTTCTCTTCTTCTTCTCCTACTGGTATTTCCATGACATATATGTTATGTCATTTTTATAGGCATAGCTCCTGGATATTGTTCTGGCTTTTTTTTTTTTTTTTTTGCTTTAGCTTTTTAATTTTTGAGGCGTTTACTGAGATGTCCTCAAACTGATGGATTTCATCCTCAGATGGGTCCAGTCTACCAATAAGCCCATCAAACTCATTCCTTATTTTGGTTGTGGTGATTTTGATTTCTAATATTTCCCTTTTATTCTTTCTGAGAATTTCCATCGCCCAGCCTACATTATTCATCTGTTCTTACATATTGTCTGCTCTTTCCATTAAAGCCCCTACTATGTTAATCAGTTTTTAAAACTTTTTGGTCTGGTAACCCAGCTTTTTTGCCATATCTGATTCTTGCTCTGATGACTGTTCAGTCTCTTCAAACTGTTTTTTGCCTTTTAGTATGCCTTGTGATTTTGTCTTGATGGCCACACATGACACACCAGGTAAAAACTCTGCTGTAATGGGCTTTTCGTAATGTGGTGGGAAGGCACTTCGAGTCCAAGGATTAGGTCTCAGTTTTTTCACCAGCCAGTGCCTCTGGGCGGTAAGTCTCACAGACGCTGCTCAGTCTGCCTCCCCCATTGGGTGGGACGGGATAACTAGAGTGGGCTGGAGCTGAGTTTCTCCCTTCCTCGGGTCAGTCAGGCTCTGGTTAACTAGTTTCTCCTGAGGGCTGGCCTTGTTAAGAAGAACAGAATACTCTGGTGTATTTCAAAATGGTTACCTTTCCCTTCTCCCCACAGGAAGCATGAAGCTGTTTTCTTCCCCTTTTCACTAGGAGTACTGGGTTAATCTCATGAAAGAGCACCCCCCTCCCAAGGTTTGGGCTCTTGGACTTGTTCATACGGAGCCTCCAGCAATTCCTCCACTACAGTTCATGTTTTCTTAACCCGGACTGGTTCATGGGAAGGATTCTGCTCTGGTAAGTTGTGATTCTCAGAATCTGCCTGTCTGTATCTTCAATCTGGGAACAAGTGGCTTGCCCCCTGACCTCAAGTCTCTGACAGATCTAAGTAGAGTTGCCGATTTTTTAGTTTGCTCAGTTTTTAATTTGTTGTTAGGGTAGAGTGGCAACTTCTGAGCTCCTTAATCTGCTGTGGTATTTAGAGGTATCCTGTTGACTTGTTGGGATCTTGGAAAAGTGGGACCACAGTAGCCTCAGGAGAGAATTGGTCCATCTTGGAGATGCTGAAGGAAGCATGAATTTCAATGGAAGACAGTGGAGACTTGAAAGAAGGATGGCAGGTTTGATTTAGGCCCCTGAGACTCACAAAGGTGGGACTATGCTGAATTTTTAAAGTAAGGGGTAAGAGATTCAGATATTTAAGTTTTTCTAAGAAGGAGATCATTTCAGTATGGGATATTATTCCTCAGCTGAAGCTTGATGATACCAGGAGTTTGTAATCCTGAAATCTGCAGCTTTTAATAGCATTGGCTTTGTGTTATTTTAAGTGTGCTGTCATTGGCTGTTTGTTAGATTGTTACTGGTTGTCTCCCAAGATCACGGGGCTACCTTCTCATTGGGGTGAGTTTCCATATCTGGAAAGAGATTTGATGCTGAACTGGAGATTGGGAGCTGCTGTTGGGGGCAATATTTCCCATAGGAATGTATGACAAACCCTGTTGTGTATTTGCATTAAGGATTCCAAGTCCAGGGGCACCTGGGTGGCTCAGTAGGTTAAGCGACTGCCTTCGGCTCAGGTCATGATCCTGGAGACCCAGGATCGAGTCCCACATCGGGCTCCCTGCTTGGCGGGAAGCCTGCTTCTGCCTCTCTCACTCCCCCTGCTTGTGTTCCATCTCTGGCTGTGTTTCTCTCTGTCAAATAAATAAAATCTTTTAAAAAAAAGAAAAAAGGATTCGAAGTCTAGCTCCCAAATGGAGGTGCTGAAGGAACCCCATTAGTTCCCATGGAAGACAGCGCAGGCTTCCGCCATAGAAGAAGGAAAACAAATTCTACCTGGCAAGCCACATACTCTAGACTCGAGCTCCTCATGATTTAAATCTCTGTTCTGCTGAGGCTATAACTCCTTGGCCAATTTGCATCAGCTACTTGATTGTATTAAACTAGTGGTTCTTGGGTGCCTGGGTGGCTCAGTGGGTTGAGGCCTCTGCCTTATGATCTCAGGGTCCTAGGATCGAGGCCTGCATTGGGCTCTCTGCTCAGCAGGGAGCCTGTTTCCTCCTCCCTCTCTGCCTGCCTCTCTGCCTACTTGTGATCTCTTTCTCTCTGTCAAATAAATGAATAAAATCTTTAAAAAAAAAAGTAAAAAATAAATAAACTAGTGGTTCTCAGTTTGGGACAATTTTCCCTTCCTGCCCTGCCCCCCAAGGACATTTGACAAAGTCTGCAGACATTTTTGGTGGTCATAAATATGGAGGGTGCTTCTGGCATCTGGGGGCTGCTAGCATCCTACTATACACAGGATACCACGCCCTACAACAAAGAATTATTTGGCCCCAAATTCAATAGTGCAGAGGTTGAGAAAATAGCTCATCAGTATGCACGTAAAGGTAAGATTGCTGGGGCACAGCATCCATTCATGCTCATCTTTCCTACAGCATACCAAAGTGTTGCCCCTACAGTTGTATTAATTGCCACTCTCACCAGTAACGAGTGTTCCAGTGGTTGTACAATCTTGCTTATCTTTGGTGCTGCTGGTGGAAGTCTGTAGTTTGCTTTTCCTTGATCATTACCAACATTGAGCACCTCTTTATATCCTGAAACGTCCAAGTGGGTGTTCTCTTCTGGAAAATCACCGTTAAAGTTTTTAAAAATAATTTCTTTTGCCCATTGCATCATCTCCTTCCCTCTTAATGAATTTTAGGAATTCTTAATTCTTCAGATAAGTTTTTGTGAGTTACAGGTATAATAGAGATCTTCTCTCCTATGCTATGGCTAGTTCATTCATCCTCTTTATGGTGTCCTTACTCTTCTTACCCATCTCTTCCTTTATAGTTAATGATTCTTGTGTTTTTCTTAGGAAATTATCTTCCTCTTTCTAAAATTGTGAAGATATTCTGTACTTTACCTTAAAAATAGAATAAGTTTTTAAAAATAATCTCCACAACCAATATGAGGCTTGAACTCATGATCTGAGTTCATGGGTCACATGCTAGGGATGTCTGGGTGGCTCAGTTAGTTAAGTGTCTGCTTTTGGCTCAGGTCATGGTCCCCGGTCCTAGGATCAAGTACTACATCAGGCTCCTCATTCAGCAGGGAACCTGCTTCTCCCTCTGCCTGCCATTCTCCCTGTTTATGCTCTCTCTCTCTCTCTGATAAATAAATAGATGATAGATAGATAGATAGATAGATAGATAGATAGATAGATAGAAGATAGATAAAATCTTAAAAAAAAAAAAGTCACACACCGACATCAAAAGTCTACTGACTGAGCAGGTAGGCACCCAGAAAATCGTGAAGCTATTCTATATCTTTTCAAAGTGATAAAGTTTTGTTTCTCACAACGAGGTCTTTTGGATTTTTGACCCTCTTTACTTTCATTTATTTTCAATTTTATCAGTTTTTCCTAGTCTTATGACCATTGTCCTTCTAATGTCTTTCAGTTTAGTTTGCTGTTTCTTTTCCAAAATTCTTAATATGGAACTGCAAAAATACTACACAGAGGGGAAAAATATATAAAGGCAACTTCTTTGCAGAAGAATAAATCCAGAAAGGCAGAAGAAAATGAATGACATTTTTTAAGAGCTGACAGTAAAAAACCAAAACTCTGTTGAACTATCATTCTATATCCAGTGAAAATATCTTTCAAAAGTGAAGATAAACTTCTGTTTCCAGTGAAGATAGTGTAACAGAAGCCAGATTTACCCTTCCATCTGAAAAAATAAAAACAACATCTAACAAAAATATGTGAAACAATTATTTGGGAGACATTGGACACCAGGCAGTGAACAGTCTTTCCTGAGGGTGGGGAACCAATGAGGGAACCTTATGATTGCCCCAGCCTTGGGACAAAGATGGTAATCCGGGTGAAACCCAGTGGACTCCCTGAGTTGCATAGCCTGGGGAGACCAAAATTGTTAGAGTTCTTAAGACAGAGTGCCAGAGAGCATTAGGTAGGATGTCTTAGAATATCTTTGGAAGGTAGATCACGAGAAGTGAAAATGGATACTGTGAATAGAAAGCAACCATTGAAAAAATAAATTTATAGCTAATGAGCCAACAAGAGATAAAGTGTAACTGTTATATGTGGGGTGACTCGATCACGTAGGGGCTGCTGGCATGAGTGGTGAAAGGATTCCCCTGAGGCAGAACAAAAGACATAGATGTTCACTGAATACATGGCAAGGAGCAGCAGACAGGACAGCAGAGGGGAGGCTGTCTGCCAGGACGTGGTGGCAAGGGGCTAGAGTTAAGCGGGGAGGGAGGAGGTATGGGAACATACGGAATTGCCCTTTTGTGGTACCTGTGCCCGTCTGTAAGTGGCCCATTGGTGAGTTAGGGCCTGTGACTTTTTCCAGGTGGGTCCCCTTATGAGACTGTTTGCATTCAGCCCAGTGGTCGCTATGCTTTACTCATGTTTCCATTGTTCAAGCCTGTTGTCTAAGAGTGACCTCTGTGGTATAGACTAAATGTGTGTCGTCGCCCCCCCCATCCCCACCACCCAAATTCCTATGTTGAAACCTAACTCCCAATGTGATTATATTAGAAGGTGAGACCTTTGGGAGGTCAGGAGGGTGGAGCCCTCATCAGTGGAATTTGTCTCTTATAAAAGAGACCCCAGAGAGCTCCAACCCCCTTCCTGCCACGTGAGGACATAGTGAGAAGACCTGAGTCTATAAACCTGGAAGCAGGTCCTCCCCAGACACGGAATCTGTTGCCCCCTTGATCTTGAACTTCCCAGCCTTGAGAACTCGGAGAAAGGATTATCTGCTGTGTATAAGTCACCCTGTCTATGGTATTCTCTTCTAAAAGCCCGATGGTCTAAGACAGGAATCATTAAAAAAAAATTCAATTTTAAAAAACGGCAGGGAAATATGGAAAGGAGAATACAAAGCAAATAGGACAAACAGAAACCAAATAGCAAGGTGAAAGATTTAAACCCAAACATAGTAATGACCATATTAAATGTGAATGGCCTTTGTATGATTTTATATGATTACATAGAGGCAGGAGAATTATATGGAAGCATAGGTACTAGGCTGTTTACATTTGTTCTTTGGGAATAAAGGGTCAGGGGTGTTTCTCTCCCTATTTGTATTGTTTGCTTTGCTATACCATACATTTCTTATGCTCTTCAAATAAATTGAAAAACATGAAAATCTATAATCAGAGCAGTTAGATCCCCTAGCATATCTGGCTAGCTATTACCACTTATCATTTTCAATCCCATCCCTAGAAGATTAAATTTTGTCCTCTGGTGAAATGGAGAAAATAAATAAAATTCAACACTATCTACAGTCTAATTCGATGAGGTGGGGGGAGGCTTGTGGTTAATATCACAATCTGCCTCACTCATCTGGCTGGCGTTCTCCATGACATCCTGCAAGCTCTCTTATCTCCAGCAGCAAAGACTGGTCATTATCTCCCAATATCTGTTCTCCGCTCCTAAAGTAATAAATCCTCAGTTTTTAGCTGGGAACACTGCCCTCCCGGAATAAAGACTTCATTTCCCAGTCCTCTCTGTAGACAAGAGGAGTCATAGGACTGAGACCTATCCAATGGGATGTGTGCAGAAGTGACTTGTGCCTCCTTTGGATTGTGCCCTACAAGAAAGCTCATTCTAGGCTCTTTTCCTTCTTACTGCTGAGTGAGGGACGGATGTGGGGTTGGCTATCTTGGGAGGGTACAGGAGTAATCTAGAAGGAGCTTAGTTTTCTAATGCCCTTGGAGTTGCCCAGAGAGTTGTATGAGAAAAAAAAAATCATCTGTGATTTTTTTTTTTAAGGCACTGTTGTTTTGGCATCTGTATTTACGGCAGCTTTATGCATATCCTAAATAATGTGGCTCTATCCATTTTTAGTCTCCTTTTGTAATTAGCATTGGAATGCTCCTGAATGGAGTGCTCCTATTTATTTTATTATTTGTTAAAGATTTTATTTCTTTCTTTATTTGAGAAAGAGAGACAGAGAGAGAGAGAGAGAGAGAGAGAGAGAGAGAGAGAAAGGTGGGGCAGAGTGGGAGAGAGAATCTCAAGCAGACTCCATGCTAAGTGCAGAGTCCCAGGTGGGACTCAATCTCATGGTTCTGAGATTATGACCCGAGCCGGAATCAAGAGTCAGTTGCTGAACAGACTGAGCCACCGAAGTGCCCCTGCTCCCATTTATGTTAAAGTAGATTCCTTGTAATCTTGATATTAAAATATAACCGTAAAGGACGCCTAGGTGGCTCAGTGGGTTAAAGCCTCTGCCTTTGGCTCAAGTTATGATCTCAGGGTTCTGGGATCGAGGCCCTCATTGGGCTCTCTGCTCCACATGGAGCCTGTTTCCTCCTCTTTCTCTGCCTGCCTCTCTGCCTACGTGTGATCTCTTTCTCTTTGTCAAAGAAATAAATAAAATCTTTAAAAAAAAAAAAGAATATAACCGTAAGACTTTTATTTTCTCTCTCATCAGAGAAGATAAGAAAAAAATTGAATTCATAACCAAATCTAAAATCTAGTCTTTGGGGGAAAAAAAAACAAGTGATAAATCTCTGGTTGTGCTAATCAATACAAAAGAGATACCAATTCTGGGAAAGCACTCTAAAAATAGATCTGGACATTTAAAGTAACGGGCTTAAAAAAAAAAGCTTAGTAAAAAACTTGAAAATACTGAATTGAAGAACAATTTGGAAAAAATAGAGATGATCAAAATCAGTTTAACAGGAAGAAAAGAACAAAAGATATGAAAGCCCAAGAGAATTATCCTGTGAAAGTTTTTACATTCAGAAGGTTCACAAATGAATCTTTCTGAATGTTTTTTAACAGGATAATTTCTACTGTTTGTAACCATCTCTAGAACAAAAGCTTTAAAGCTATAAGCTTTGCTGAATCTGCAAAGGACTCAAATCCCTGATGCCCAAGCCTGACACAGGAAGTAAAAACAAAAGAAGAAGCAACTTCATGGAACAAAACAATAGGATTACGTGGTTTTTTTTCTTAAAGTGCATGAACTGAAAAATAAAATAAAGTACATGAACTGAATCTAATAGTACATTCTAATAGTTCTTATAGGCTGTACCCAATAATGCAAAATGAATTCATTGATAAGAAACTTACTATTTGAATATATTCATAGTTTAAATTTAAATTTATATCCTTTTAATAGTTTTAAAAAATCACATGAGAGTTCATTGCCCCTGACCTCTCTCTCTCACACACAATACATGTGCGTCCTAAAGAATATCTGTTTTATTTTTTTAAAAAAGATTTTATTTATTTATTTGACAGAGAGAAACACAGTGAGAGAGGGAACACAAGCAGAGGGAGTGAGAGAGGGAGAAGCAAGCTTCCCTGCCGAGCAGGGAGCCAGATGTGGGGCTCGATCCATGGTCTCTGGGATCATGACCTGGGCTGAAGGCAGTCACTTAACCAACTGAGCCACCCAGGCGCCACAAGAATATCTGTTTTAAACCAATTATCATACTTGGTTGTTCAAAATCTATAGGCAATTCCAGCAACCTATAAAATCAGTACAATTTATCGGCACTATTTTAAAACGTAGGATATCCCAAAGCATTAAGCTTTAATAACTTTAGCAGTATAAATGCTACAAGCATATAAAAAGCAACATTTTAACCTTCAAATTCCTTTAGCTTCACTTGGTGAATTTTGAATAATAAATATTTAATGGCAAAGGCTGAGGGGAATACTATAAAAAAAAGAGTAGCTGGACAGAATAAACAGAATCTATGGGAAAATACTGGCAATTAATTATAGCTCTGAAAATAAACACCAACCAAATGAGAACAGGCAAAGGCTATTTAATCAGAACTTACTATATCAAAGAAGTCAGTCACCGTTCCGTGCGTTTTGGCAGAAACTCAACGGCAAGCGGGGGAATGAGAAAGTTTTAGAGTGGGGACGAAAGGAAGGCTTCCAATATGCTTTCATCGTAGTTTGGCGGCAGGAGAAGGCTGGAGGCTAGCAGGCTCACTGGCAGTGGGACATCCTGTGTGATGAGTTAGCGTGTATATTCGACTTTCTCTGGTTGGTCTTGAGTTAGAAGTAAGGATGAACAGTAGGAAAGCTGCCAGTTACTGATGAAGTCCTCGTTATTTGGGGCTGTTACAGAAGTGATTGCTCAACTTCCTGGATTGTTGCTGGAGATCGCAATCTGGCTTCCCACGCTGTTCACTGCAGACAAGGGGAGGTCGTGGTGGTGGTAGGTCGGAGTCCTATCTCGGTCCGTGGTCTGCCGTTGTCTATTCAGACCACCTTATTCCACCGTGGGCTGCAGACATAATGTTCAGGCAACGGATCCCTAAGACCTGATAATTAGTTCAAGGGTTCCTCCAGAGTGAAAATATTGAGAAAGGCTGCCTCTGATTCCTCATCTGTGAAATGGGGATGACGATACCTATTTTGGGGCTGCCATGAGGACTGTTTTGTTTTACAAAAGCAAGTGCCCTACATGAAGCCCCTCAGGTAGTAGTAGTAGTCTCCAGGGAGGTGGCGTAGAGACAAGCCCAGGTTGGCGGTCAAACCGGGGTCAAGGCGGAGGCAGCCATAACCTACCCCTCAACATGGCGTAGGGCTGGGGACAGCCCAGATCCGATCCTGTAGGCAGCCCCCAGGGCGACTGCCGCCGGCAACAATGTCGCAGAGGGTGCGTTCACTCACAGCCCGAAGGTCCACTGGTGTGCGGCCACAGCGCCAGGCCAGCCGCCCACACCCGCTACTCCATGGCCGGAAATGCCTGGACGACCGGCCGGAAGTACCTCATCGTGGAGTCTCCCGGGAATTGTAGTTTCATCCAGTCCAGGGGCGTCTCAGCTGTGTCTGGAGGTCTCTGAGAGCGATCTGCGCACTTCCGGGCCCCAGGCTGGACTTGCGGAGATCAGCACCTCGGACCTGGCTGGTTC
>PITA01033236.1:0-12990 GCA_004023965.1 Spilogale gracilis | reverse complement strand
CCTTCCTTCCTTCCTTCCTTCCTTCCTTCCTTCCTTCCTTCCTTCCTTCTTTCCCTCCCATCCTTCCTTTTTAAAGATTTTATTTATTTGACAGAGAGAGAGAGCACACAAGCAGGGGGAGCAGCAGGCAGAGGGAGAGGGAGAAGCAGGCTCTCCACTGAGCAGGGAGCCCAACGTGGGACTCCATCCCAGGACCCCAGAATCATGACCCAAGCTGAAGGCAGCTTCCCAATTGACTGAGCCACCCAGGTGTCCCAAGGAAGCACTTTCTTTAGAACAAAAGAGAAGAGAACAGAACATGGTGGCAGTTTTAAAAATTTGGGCATCTTCCTTTGGCCAGAAATCAATTAGCACCGTACCCCCCCCCAATCCCACCACCCTGGATTTGGGGAGTGTAGTGGGTCTAGAAGCAACAATCTATTTCTGGATTCCCAGAGGGGCTCAGCAGCCCAGAGTAGTGGGTGGGAGGGAATGGAGCGGACCTATCTTTTCCCCACTTTACCAGGGAACAAGATTTTCAGGTGGTATGCTTTATTACATCTTAAACCCCTGCCAAGACAGAGAAACTTCTATACCAACCTCTTTAGCTGAAACTGAGTAGGTGAATGGCTGGAGATTCCAGCCAAGAGGGTAAGTTTGGGGTGGGAAGGAGAAGACTTCCGGTCTCTTAATGCTTTGGGTTGGCACTCCTGGGACCCAACTTGCACTGCCTTCTCACCACGGAGATTTCAGCTCTCTTGGCATAAAGTCTAAGAAGGCAGATCAACCAACCATCTGATAGTGACCAATCCTAAAAGTGCTTTTGACAAGGGACTTGATTGAATGCTGTATGTGTGCATGCTGGGCGAAAAAAAGACCAGGTAAGGCAAGGGATGAAAAAATGTTAACTGCAGAGGCACCTGGGGGGCTCAGTCAGTTAAACATCATGATTGTGGGATCAAGTTCCGCATCAGGCTCCCTTCTCAGTGGGGAGCCTGCTTCTCCTGCTCTTCTGCCCCTACCCCTGCTCCTGCTCTCTCTCCCTCCCTCCCTCTCAAATAAATAAATAAAATATATTTTTTAGAGATTTTATTTTATTTGATAGAGAAAGGGAGAGAGAGAGAGAGAGATAGATAGATATCTCACAGGTAGTCAGAGAGGCAGGCAGAGAGAGAGGGGGAAGCAGACTCCCTGCCAAGAAGAGAGACGGATGCGGGGCTCAATCCCAGGACCCTGAGATCATGACCTGAGCCGAAGGCAGAGGCTCAACTCTCTGAGCCACCCAGGTGCCCTAATAAATAAAATCTTTAAAAAGATGTTAATCACATATTTCACCAGTAGCCCCGAGCATATTCTACCATGAGCCTACCACGGTGGCTAAAAGAAGCTGAAGATGGGTCGCTGCCAATGCCTCCCTGCACTCCTCCCCGCAGGGGCTGAGATGAAAATAATAGACTTGACATCTGGAGAACAGAAGTTCCGTTGCAATTTCTGTTTTTATTTTATATGCTCTAAAAAAAAAGAAAGAAAGAAAGAAAGAAAGAAAGAAAAGAAAAGAAAAGAAAAGAAAAAGGAAAAGAAAAAAAAAAGAAAAAGAAATAGAGAAAGAATGGTTTGGAGCCTGGAGAAGATCCATCCTGTCACATAGGCTTTTTGGTATTTTCAAAGGTGCCCTACTTTGCATCTCCCGGATGCGTCCGGAAAACCGTGTCACCAGCAACACAGTCTATTGCCAAAGGCATTTGCTTTCCTGCCTCCTGGTGTTCCAAAAAAGCCTGCTATTTCCAAAGAACTTCCAAATGTGAAATTAAAATTTTGAAGCTTCACAAGTTGAACTTTGTATGAATTTCACAGACTCCTCTCCTGGAGATGAATCAAGCCAGCAAGTAGAAGTGCTGTGTTTCCACTATTTGGGGCAAGGGACCCAAGGATGGGGGGGGATGCTCCCAACTCAGGCACAGCTCAGACTACCGTTCCTTTCCCCAGCTTCTGCCGCTTTTCAGCTGTGGGATCTGTGCGAGCTAGTAAGCCTCTTTGAGACTTTGAGCTTCTCTGATTCCTTCTTTGGTCAAAATAAAATGGGGGTGGGGAGTCAGTTGTTGGCAGTAGAGGCCAAGGACAACGAGTCGTCATCCCAAACATGGTAATGACTGTAATGAAACTTTGGAAAACAGACCCATGTAAGGCACATGGACGGAAGAAAAATATTAACCACCATCCCGATACCCGTGGACACAGGTCTTTCTTCCTCTGCGCATGCTCTAGGACCCATGTGTTATTTGTCTGCATGACATTACCAGGTGAGGACTTTCAAAATTAAGACATCTCTGACTTTAATTTTGGCCTGGGCATATGTACCAGTTTCCAGAGTCTGTCTTAGCACAGACCTCTGACCCTGACGATGGATCGGGGACAGATGCGGGCCACCCAGGAGGTGAGACAAAGCCAGAAATGTCAGCATCTTATCAGGATCCCAATCTCAGCCTCACAGGAGGGATGTTGGTTTCTTGGCACTGTCCAAGCAGTGGGGGACGAATTTCTGAGTCAAAGAGCACTCCTCAGCCCCCTGTCACCTCCTGCCTGCCTGTGTGAGTGGCACAGCCAGCCCGGGGCGCGGCTGACATGATGGCAGGGAAGGGATGGTGGGGGCTCGTCCCTAACACTGGAGGCAAGAAGGATGCGCTACTGGGTCTTCTTGGGTGAGGCAGAAGGCACAAGTCTCTGCACCATTTGGGGCTATAACTGGGGAGCTCCGCACTGGTGAGGTACCCACTCTCCACACACTTCAAGAGATGACTCTGAAAGCCATTTCTAGCTGCGTGCCATGACAGTGGCTCGGTCCACTCACATGCTCCCTGTTTGTAGACAGACTTCTTTCATCAGCAAGCGACAACTGGGAGCCCTAAATTTAGCCAGTCGACACCACCTCTACTTATTCTAAAGAATCACTACTCTAGCTCTTTTGGGCTCTTAAAACACTAAAAAAATTTTTTTTTAATTTTTTTTATTTTTTAAAGATTTTATTTATTTGACAGCGAGAAACACAGCGAGAGAGGGAACACAAGCAAGGGGAGTGAGAGAGGGAGAAGCAGGCTTCCTGCCGAGCAGGGAGCCCGATGTGGGACTCGATCCCGGGTCTCCGGGATCATGACCTGAGCCGAAGGCAGTCGCTCAACCAACTGAGCCACCCAGGCGTCCCAAAACACTAAAAAAATTTTTATGGGGTGCCTGGGTGGTACAGTTGGTTGGGCACCTGGTTCTTGGTTTCGGCGCAGGTCGTCATCTCGGGATCAAGCCCCTAGTCGGGCTCTGCACTCAGCATAGACTCTGCTTGAAAATTTTCTCTCCTTCTGTCCCTCCCCTCATGCTCTCTCTCTCAAATAAATACAAATTTTATTTCTTTATTTGAGAGAGAGGGAGCAAGTGAGAGAACCAGTGGAGGGAGCGGCAGAGGAAGGAGGGAGCCTGATGTGGGGCTCAATCCCAGGACCCTGGGATCATGACTTGAACTGAAGGCAGATGCCACCCAGGCACCCCAATAAATAAATCTTAAAAAAAATTTTTTTGGGGGGGGTGCCTGGGTGCATCAGTCAGTTGAATAATAGACTCTTGGTTTCAGCTCAGGTCATGATCTCAGCATAGAGTCTGCTTGTCCCTCTCCTCCCTCTCCTCCTCCCATCACTGGTGTGCATGCACTCTCTCTCAGATAAATAAAACCTTAAAAAATACAGTTTTAAAAAAAGATTATGTATTTATTTATTTGACAGAGAGAGAGAGAGATCACAAGTAGGCAGAGAGGCAGGAAGCAGGCTCCCTGCTGAGCAGAGAACCTGACATGGGCATCGATCTCAAGACCCTGAGATCATGACCCGAGCTAGAGGCAGAGGCTTTAACCCACTGAGCCACCCAGGCGCCCAAAAATACATTAAAAAAAAAATGTTAGGGGCGCCTCGCTGGCTCAGTAGAGCATGTGACTCTTTTTTTTTTTTTTTTTTTTTTTAAGATTTTATTTATTTGACAGAGTGAAACACAGCTAGAGAGGGAACACAAGCAAGGGGAGCGAGAGGGGAAAAGCAGGATTCCTGCCGAGCAGGGAGCCCAATGCAGGGCTGGATCCCAGGACTCCGGGATCACAACCTGAGCCAAAGGAAGATGCTTAGGGACGGAGCCACCCAGGCGTCCCGAGCATGTGACCCTTGATCTTGGGGTTGTGAGTTCAAGCCCCACATTGGGGTCAATTACTTAAATATATAAGTAAACTTAAATTTTTTTTCTTACTGTGGTAAAGACATTTAATATGAGTTCTATCCTCTTACTAAGTTTTGAAGTGTACAATATAGTATTGATATTTATAGGGACAATGTACAGCAGATCTCTAGAATTTATTCATCTTGCATAATATGCCTATCAACTAGAAATTCCCCCTTTTCTCTCTCCCAAGCCCCTGGCAACCACCATTCTGTCCTTTGCTTCTATGAGTTTGACTGTTTTAGATACCTCAAGTGGAATCATGAATTAGTTATCCTTCTGTGGCTGGTTTGGTTCACTTAGTACAACACACAGTTCATCCATATTGTCACATATTGCAGGATTTCCTTCTTTTTAAAGGCTAAATAATATTCCATCATATGTATATACCACATTTTTTTTTAAAGATTTTATTTATTTATTTGACAGAGAGAAACACAGCTAGAGAGGGAACACAAGCAGCGGGAGTGAAAGGGAGAAGCAGGCTTCCTGCCGAGCAGGAAGCCCGATGTGGGACTCGATCCCGGGTCTCCGGGATCATGACCTGAGCCGAAAGCAGTCGCCCAACCAACAGAGCCACCCAGGCGCCCCTATACCACATTTTTTATCCATTCATCTGTCAATGGACACTTAGGCTGTTTCCACATCTTGGCTATTGTGAAAAGTGTTGTAATAACTGGGGGAGTGTTAAAAGCTCTTCAAGATCCTGATTTCACTTTTGGAGGGGATAAATATTGAAACTTTAATTTTTTGAGAAACCTCCATACTATTTTCCTATTTTGGGGGGGGTAAGGATTTATTTATTTGAGACAGAGAGAGAGAGTGTATGAGTAGGGGTGGGAAAGGGAGGAAGGGCAGAGGGAGAGAATCTCAAGCAGACACCCCACCGATTGTGGAGCCTGATGCGGTGCTTGATCCCACAACCCTGAGATCATGACGTGAACCAAAACCAAGAGTTAGATGGATGCTCAGCTGACTGAAACACCCAGGTGCCCCTCCATACCATTTTCTTTCTTTTTTTAAGATTTTATTTATTCATGAGAGACAGACAGAGAGAAAGAGAGAAAGAGCCAGACAGCCAGAGAGCCAGAGGGAGAAATAGGTTCCCTGCTAAGCAGGGATCCTATTGTGGGGCTTGATCCTAGGACCCTGGCATCAGAACCTGAGCCAAAGGCAGATGCTTAACAATCTGAGCCACCCAGGGGCCCCTCCATATTATTTTCTATAGGACTGTACTTGTTGCATTTCCAATGGAGTATAAGGGTTCCAATTTCTCCACACCCTCTCCAACACTTCTTTTTTGTCTCTTTGATAATGCCCATCTTAATATGGGAGGTGGTATCTCATTATGGTTGTGATTTGCTTTTCCCTGATGATGAATGATATCCAGTTACTTTACATGCACCAGTTGGCCATCTGTATGTCTTCTTCGGCGGAAATGTCTGTTCAAGTCCTTTGCCCATCTAAAAATGGGTTATTGGTTTTTTGGTTATTGAGTTGTAGGAGTTCCTTATATATTTTGGAAATTATCTCCTTATGGAGTATATGGTATGCAAATGTTTTCTCCCATTCCATAGATTGCCTTTTTATTCTATTGTTTGTTTGCTGTACAGAAACTTTTTACTTTGATGTAGTTTCACTTGTCCACTTTTGTGTTTGTTGCTGGGCTCATAGACATTTCAAATCCATCTATTTTAAGACTTTAATGTAGACTCTCCAGAGACTCTATAACACCCCCTATTTCAATCCGTCATTTGGCTTCTCTCTCTCTCCCCTTTCTTTTTTCCAGTGTCCTCTTTTCAGTAATGACCTCAATATCCTTTTAGCTAGCAGGAATAGTAACAGAAAACCAGAGAACTGAAATACCACATTCATATTTAACACATATATCTAGGCTTCCTGTCTGGAAATGTACAACATACTTTTTTTTTCCTTTAAGGAGTCAAAAATTAACAGATTTTCTGAATGCACCATTATAACCAGAAGTAGAAACTTACATCTATTGAGTACTTTTGTGCCAGTTTCTGATGTAAATACATTTTCTTTCTTTTTTTTTTTTTAAAGATTTTATTTATTTATTTGACAGAGAAAGAGATCACAAGAAGGCAGAGAGGCAGGCAGAGAGAGTGGAGGAAGAGCCTCCCCACTAAACAGATAGCCCAATGTAGGTCTCGATCCCAGAACCCTGAGATTAGGACCTGAGCCGAAAGCAGAGGCTTTAACCCACTGAGCCACCCAGGCGCCCTAAATACATTATTTCTATCAACTCACTCCGTTCTCACAAATAATCCTACAAGGGAGATACTGTTACTCTGCCCATTTTAGAGAGAGACTGAGGAACTTGACCAAGGTCACATGTGGAAGGTGGTGGGGTGGGATTCTGAACCTGGTTTGCGTCTAACACAGGTGTTCTTCATCACAGCACTGCTCTGATCTAAAATCTCTTCAGAGTACATATACATCTTGGTTCGCATTCTTGTGGAGGAGTTTACATACAAGGAACTGTACAGGTTTTCAGGCCGAATTTTGAGGTACACTCCTATGTAACCACCACCCCAGTGACGATCTAACACATTTCCATCAACTCTCATGGTCCTTTCCTGTCAATCTTCCTCACCTTTTGCCAGATGAATGCTGGTCTGATTGTTATTGCCCTAAGAGCTAATATATTTCTGAAGATAATGTGAGGAATACAGGAGAGAGGTCTTCAAATCATGAGCTCACGTACAATCAATGACTTGTAGGAGTTTCAAGCTTCCAGTTATGGAAGAAAAGTCATGAATCTGTAAGCATTTTCCAACATGTGTTCCCTCTAGATGATGTTTGGGTCATACTATGGCATTTCTGTTATCTTTCACGACCCATACCCTGTAGCACATCTCCTCTTGACTATGTTCTTGGTGTCTACTGGGTGTACTATTTTTTTTTTTTTAAGATTTTATTTATTTGACAGACAGAAACACAGCCAGAGAGGGAACACAAGCAGGGGGAGTGAGAGAGGGAGAAGCAGGCTTCCCGCCGAGCAGGGAGCCCGATGTGGGACTCGATCCCATCTCCGGGATCATGACCTGAGCCGAAGGCAGTCGTGCAACCAACTGAGCCACCCAGGTGCCCCTACTGGGTGTACTATTAAGAAAAAGGCAATAGAGGCACCTGACTGGCTCAGGCAGGAAAGCATGCAACTCTTCACCTCAGAGTCATGAGTTTGAGCCCCATTTTGGATATAGAGATTACTTAAATAAAAATAAAACTTAAAAAGGACAGAAGGAAGGAAGGAAAAAAGTAAATACCCTGAAGCCAAAATTAAATGAGAAAGAGTTTTGAAACAGTGGCTCAATCAAGTTAAGTAGTTTTCTTTACTGCAGAACTTGAACATACTAATTGACGTTGGGTGTCCCCAAGGAGATACAGTATGTAGTGTTTCTAAACCCAATGACCACAGAATCTTTTATAATGGAGCACATCAAAGGCCAGTGGGTGTGCTGCCAACCACAGAATGTGCTGAATTGAAATCCATCCTGCAAAAGATTTTGACTTCCTAATTAGTTTTTTGTTCTCATTAGCTATGGATAATTAATCTTCTAAGTTAAGCCATAAAAATAATAGAGAGTAGGGGTGCCTGGATGACTCAGTTGGTTAAGTACTCAGCTCTTGATTTTGGCTCAGGTTGTGATCTCAGGGTTGTGGGATAGAGGCCCAAGTAGGGCTCCCTACTCAGTGGGAAGTCTGCTTGTCTCCCTCTCCACACCCCCGCCTTTGTGTGCACGTGCTTGCTCTCTCTCTCAAATAATTAATCTTTTTTTTTTTAAGATTCTATTTATTTATTTGACAGAGAGAGAGAGAGAGATCACAAATAGGCAGAGAGGCAGGCAGAGAAAGAGGGGGAAAACAGGCTCCCTGCTGAGCAGAGAGCCAGATGTGGGATTCAATCCCAGGACCCTGAGATCATGACCTGAGCCGAAGGCAGACGCTTAACCCTCTGAGCCATCCAGATGCCCTGATATTTGTTTTTCTTTTTTTTTTTTTTAAGATTTTATTTATTTATTTGACAGAGAGAAATACAGCTAGAGAGAACACAAGCAGAGGGACTGAAAGAGGGAGAAGCAGGCTTCCCGCCGAGCAGGAGCCCGATGTGGGGATCTATCCCGGGTCTCCAGGATCATAACCCTAGCCGAAAGCAGTCGCTTAACCAACTGAGCCACCCAGGGCCCCTGATATTTGTTTTTCTTAAGTAATTATATAACTAAGAGCTTCCAAAACTGAAAAGAAACAATTCTGATCCCTCTAGAGTTTCTTAGGTTTATAGGTCATTGCCCAGACCTTGTTTGGTCCCAGGAAAGGACCTGCGGGTAAGGAGTAAAACCTGTCTCCATCCTCATGGAGCCCATAGGAAGCTGCTAGGATAATGCAGGACGAAAAGTCAGAGAGGTGGCCCGGGAGAGAAACTGCTAGAGGATCAATCTAAGAGGTCTGATAACCTTAAAAAGAATAGAAGACTCGGAGGGTAGGCAATTCTCAAAGAAATAATGCAAGAAATTTTCCCAGAACTCAAAGACATATGTTTCCAGTTTGAAAGGGCCTGGTGAGTGTCTAGTTAAATAAATAATCTTAAAGCTTTATTTATTCGAGAGAGAGAGAGAGCTCGTGTGCACCTGGAGGGGAAGGGGGAAGGATAGTGGAAGAGGGAGAGAGTCCCAAGCAGACCCTTTCCTGAGCTCAAGGCCAGACTTGGGCCTGATCTCATGACCCTGAGATCACCATCCTGAAATCATAACTTTGGCCAAAGCCAAGAGTTGGATGCTTAACTGCACCACCCAGGCACCCCAAATAAATAATCTTGCTGTTATTTCTAAAGATTTTATTTATTTGTCAGAGAAAGGGACAGAACAGGTGCAGCAGGCAGAAGGACAGGCAGATTCCCTGACGAGCAGGGAGCCGGATGTGGGACTCGAT
Source organism: Spilogale gracilis (assembly GCA_004023965.1). Lineage (NCBI taxonomy): Eukaryota > Metazoa > Chordata > Mammalia > Carnivora > Mephitidae > Spilogale > Spilogale gracilis. Next base: position 3,810 of record PITA01033236.1, on the reverse strand, counting down.
CCCAGGGTGAGCTGAAGGCAGCCACTTAACTGAATAAGCCACCCAAGCATCCCCCAAATAATCTTAAAAAGACCCATTTCAAAGCACTTTTTTGGGGAATTTCTGAAGATGAAACACGAGATGCCTTTCATGAGCCCTTGTTACAGAAAGCTACTAGATGTTGTCCACTATAGGGAGGGAGTAAACAAAGAACAAACAAGAAATAGGACTCCTGAACTAGGTTAAGGGAATTCCTGAAAGGTTCAGCCAGAGTTGAGCAACATGTTCCAGAAGGGAACAAGTGCTCTGGGGTTCGGGGTAGGGTGGGAGTAGTACACAGTAGCTGGGACTGAGAAAGTTAAACTCTCTCCTGTGATTCATCAGTCTGGAAAGATAAACAGATAATTGCTTATGTTTCTCCCACACCTTAGCTAATGACGTGTCATAATGCCTCCAGAAAAACCCCTCAAGTCAGGCACCATGGGAAGTTTTGCTGATTGAAATAGAATCGGTAAGAAAAAAACATCATGCTTCTGCTGAGAGGGTCTAAGTCACTGTGGCGCAGCACGGCGGCTTTGATCTCCAGTCTAGGTGCACAGCGTGAGATAAGGATGTTCCTGCCATGACATTCCAGTCATCTTGACTTCATGGTTTCCAGGGACATAGGATCCTGGGTCCACTTCGCAATCCAGACCCAATGCCTCTGCACATAGTCCTTTGTGCCTATCAAAGCACTGCTTCATCTACATCTGCCCTAAATACCATCCTTCCCCCAACCAATCTCATAGGACCTGTCATTTCTTTGGGGAGACAGCCCGCAATCGCTCTGGTCCAGGAGGCTAAGGCTGATTGAACTAGGACAGTTTGGAGGTCTTTGAGATTTGCCCAAGACCCTTGCTGCTTCTACTGGGCTCCTTGCCTTGGTAATAACATGCATATCTGAGACCCTGGAGCCTTAACTTGCTCAGGGCCTCTCTGACGGCATTGGTTTTTGCACTAAATCTGGACTCTGACGATCTCAGGCCCTTCAGAGTTGGGTTTATTATTTATCTCCTGAGATTTGAGAATTCTAATCAGATTTTGGTACCTTCAGTGAGATCTGGCTTTTAACACCTTCTCCTGTCTTCTGTCTCTTTGTCCAGTATCTTTTTTTTTTTTTTTTTAAAGGATTTTATTTGTCAGAGAGAGAGAGCACAAGCGGGGGAGTGGCAGGCAGAGGGAGAGGGAGAAACAGGCTTCCCGCTGATCAGGAAGCCTGATGTGGGACTTGATCCCAGGACCCTGGGATCATGATTTGAGCTGAAGGCAGTTTCTTAACCAACTGAGCCACCCAGGCGCCCCTTTCCCAATATCTTATATGTTGTGTAACTGTAAGAACATTCCTTAGCCTTGTCTGTGGGATGAGAACTTTGTTTTGGGAGAGATCTCCTCACAAATTCCAGCTGCCAGGAGGCTCCCAGTTCTTGGGTCAGCAGTTGGGTCAGCTTCTTGAGGATTGAGGGCTGAGATACTCAGAAGCAGCATCTTTGCTTTTGATTGACCACCAGCCAATTTCTCATGGGTTTATTTTCCAATAGACTTACACTACTTCCTGACATAGCTTCACTGAGAACCACCTGGAATGGTGGTGGCCACTCTGGGGAACCTGGACATGCACAGGGTTTTTCATTTAAGAGGTGCCTTAGAACAATGGAGGAGACAGCCTCATCTGTCTAAAGGAGAGAGAACTTCACTGAATGTAGGAGGCTCCTATCCTTAGCCTTCACATCTCAGAGATTAATAAGCATTGGTGTTTCATGTTTTACTAGTATGGCTTGGTAATAGATATGTATTTTGTACACAGGCTCCACACCCAGCATGGAGCCCAGCACGGGGCTTGAACTCACAACGCCCCCCGCCCCCGCCTACCCCAGGGATCAAGACCTGAACTGAGATGGAGAGTCAGATGCTTAACGGACTGAACTGCTCGGGTGCCCCTGGCTTGCTAATATTTTTAAGGGCTTGAGTTGTTTAAATCATCTGTAAGAAATCTTCCTTTGTGTGTGTGTGTGTGTGTAAATATATTTTTTTGTGTGCATCCAAACTTTCTCTCTCTCCTTGCAGAGGGAAGACAAGCAGCCTTTCACAGTGATAGTGTCATTCTGTTCTTGAGCTTGCTCCTTCTCACTTGGAGTCAGAGTTTGCTTCTTGTAGACCACTACGTACAGGTTCGGCCTTATAGATTTTGTGATGTCGACTTGTCCACTAGCCCACCTGTTGCCTTACTGATGGCAGAGAGTAATGCTACCAGGAGATTACACCCTACTTTCTATTCTTGTTGCAAGCGGGGAGGGGTGTCCCATCAGGGCTCCTCCTCTAGGGCTGCCCACGAGGGAGTTCTGCAGCACTGGGAACATATAGGCTGCCCTGTGAGCAGCTCTCCCCTTTGTCTTCTCTGCCGTGGGAGGGAGGTGGTTCTTTGGGTATTCCAGATGTGCTCACATCTGCCTCCTTACAGGAAGCAAGACTTTCATTTAGTCACCAAATTTCACTGAGCTGACTGCTAAAACTGTGGCAGAAAGGTGAGAGGGAGGACCAGAGGAGGTCCTTGGTAGAAAGTAGCCCCCCTGGGACCCTTCCTTCGCTGAGACTCATCTCAAAACAAGGCCAATTTCAACACCTAAGAGCCTAAAGGTTGGGGCTCATCCTTATGTAGAGAGTCTAGATCTCACATTTGTTTACAAGAAGAGCATGTATGCATTTGATACGTAAGCTCCTTAGACAGGATTTCATGTCAGCTCTCAGATATATGGATGGTTCACGAAGCAGTCCTGTTTCTGTGAGTGACACGGTGACGTCCTGTTTGACTTTCAGAAACCTTCCCCTTTCTCTGCTCTTTTCAGCAACTCTGCGGCTGCTTTATCTGTATCCCTGGATCTCGGGGTCATGGCATTTGAGAAGCTGGCAGGAATCTTTCAGATCAAGTCCAATTCTCATGTTTTACAGATGGGAAATCCCAGTGGCTTGCCCGGAGCCACAGAGTTCTCACAGAGCAGATGCAATGTCTGATGCCACAGTCTTGTGTTCTCCCCATCGGATGCCCAGGCTTCTGAGCTCTGCGGGTTTTCACACATTGCTGAGGCTTCTCAACTTGTAGACAGGGCTCCAGGCCACTGAATGTGGATTTTCCCATACACCTCTCCTCATTCGTTCCCTTCAAGACCAGAGATTAATGAGGTGCTTGAAATAAGTACTGAATTTAGATTGTGACTGTCTTTCTATACTTCTTCCTAGTTTATGCTTCGGTAACTTACTGCTCTCTAAGGTGGGGAAATATAGATGAAATAAAGGAGAGTGAGCTAAAGTTATAAGCACTTATTTGTTATTAAAATATAAATCACTGGTCCTGCCTTGAGACCATTTAAGTTTTCATGTGGGGTTGGCTGGGATAGAGGTATGCGGGAACCCTTGACAAATTTCTGGGGCACCTTTAGACCATAAGATAATGAGTGACAGAAAGAGTTTAATCCTGACAAGGTGACCTGATGTTGAACTCCCTTTTGGATGTGTCCACAATCCTTCAATCTACACGAAAGGCTGGAACAGGGATTCGCTGATTTCTAAGAGTCAATTCATTCTTAATTCATCCAACTCAGATCCCATATGGCTGTTTTCATAAGTCAATTCAGTAAGAAAAATAGCTATTAACTGCTCACTATATAAAATATTGTGTTAAACACTGGAGACAGGATGAGAGATAGTACTTGTTTTTGAGGGACTATGATTCTGTAAGGCACATATTTATTTTTAAAAAAAGATTTATTCATTTTATTTTATTTTATTTATTTATTT
>PITA01033235.1:0-12992 GCA_004023965.1 Spilogale gracilis | reverse complement strand
CCCCTCCCCTCCCCTTCCCTCCCTAACTCACTCACTCACCCTTCCTTCCTTCCCTGTGCCTCCAGTCCCAATAGACTAAAACCCTTATGTAGGTAAATCACAGCCCAGATGAGTACAGTATGGAGACTCAAGGTTGACAATGTGCTGGTGAGTTCTCTGTACATCACACCCCACCTCCGCCAAACCGTGACCTCCACAAAAATGCCTATTATTCACATCCACTTGCGGCGTAGGTTTAGGGATATCTCTGCAACTTCCATGTCCCGTTGGCAAGCTACCACTGAAGCTTGGGGCTCACATACACACGGATGGGTTGTAGCCTCACTTCAGCATGGATCAGCATCAAACGATAAGGCCATCAGGATTCTTGCAAGAAATTCCCTAAGGAGGAACGTGAAATGTTGGTACTCCTGGCTCTTAAGGAAAAGTCACCTGGTAGAAGAAATCTCAGAATAGTGTCCTCAGTCCAGGGCCTCCCCGAGCATCCTCAGGGAAATGAGGAGAAAGTGATTCATTGTGTCACAGCCTCTTTAGTCTGGCCAGCCCCAGACTCACTTGACAGGTGCAAAGAACCCGTAGTGGAGGCACTGTGGATGTTGGGGGTGGAGATGTGGTCATGAGTCATGAATTATGGGTGGAGAAGTCACTGAAATGCAAAATTCCTCTGCGCCTCATGGAAAGGGCAGTCTCAGAGAAGCTGGGGAAATGACACTAGCGAGTTCACCTCTGGACGTTAAAATGCACATGCCTGTGCCTAAGGACTGCCCAGACCTTCAGAGCAGCCCGTGCGCTTGGTGCTGCCAAGAACCTAGGCAGGGACTGAAGTAGTGTCTTTTCCCCTGGTCCCACCCGCATTCTTTTGAGGTGAAGGGCCCTTTCCAGCCAGGTGCAAGACCCTACAACGCCCTCAAGAGAGAACCCCACCCATGACCCTTTGGATTAGAGGATTTGCCTCTCACTGCTCACCGTTGTTGGCCCTCCTCCTGGGTGACTACAGAAGGCACGAGAGTGGGGGGAGCGGGCCCTGAGCCCTCAGAGGCCCAAAGATATGAGACCAACAAGGAGGCTAACATTTGCTTTTATATGATACACATACGTTTTGAATCATGGTAGAGTTTTGCTGATTCTGGCTCAGCTTGGGGACCACTCTGACCCTTAGCACATTTTCTACTGCCCTGCTTTCTTCTGTCGAGGGTCTGCTTTTGCTTGATACATGGCTGGCTGATCCTTCCATAGTTTTCATTCCCCTGGCACCACAGGCCTCCCTCCTAAACGTAGGGGAAGCGTTTGGGGACACAGAGAAGTAGAAGGAACGTTACCAAGCTGCTTTGGCTGAGTATTTTCCTTCTCAGCCTGTAGCTAACACCTTGCTGATTCATTAACTTAGAAATGGACTTGGCTGCCACACTAATGCCTGCAATACATCCCCCATTTTCAGCCAAACAAAAATAATTTCTTGGTCACCTCCCATGGGGCTCGTACTGAGTCCCAAAGGCTGAAAACTACTGGTGCACAGAACAGAGAGGACGGGCCCCAAGGGGCCCAGGGAAGGACTCATTCCAGAAAGTCAGGACACAAAAGGGAGGAAAGACAGCTCGGCTGGGAGCTGTAGCAGGGGAGATGGCTACAGGCTGGAAAGGATGCAGACACAATGAGCATCCTCATTTCTAACAAAATCTAAATGACATGCCCAAGGTCACGTCGCCAGTAACTGGAAGATCAAATCCGTATACTCATGCTCTTAACCACGGCACCACAAATCTGCCAGTCCTGCCGAAGCTCTTCTTCCTGCAGGAAGCCTTCCTGATTGACCCTGCTTCCTCCACATGTCTCGGGGTTTGATCAACCTCTCCCAGACTGCCTTGCGGCATGCGGCCTTTCTCCTCATCTGTGCACATAGATCTGCGGACATCTGGGCACCCAGGGCTGGGGTGAGGGATACTCCAAACCATTTGCCAACAGTATCGACTGACCAGCAACCGGATGTGCTCCGAGCCTTCAGCATCCTGTCTGCATAGGAACCTTCAGATGGGAATGCTGGCTGAAGAAGGGGGCCAGCTCCGGGGCGCGAAGGGCGTGGGGGAGGAGCTAAAACCAGAAAGCTGAAAGATATTCTGTTAGATTTCCCGGTTAACAGAACCTTAGATTTCCCTCCAAGCGTCAGTGTGAGGCTGAGCACAGAAAGAACACCAGGACACCGCAGGGTTGGGAAGACATGCCCATGCATAATCATAATAATGAATAAGACCTGTCCCGGCGGGAGGCGACAACCAGGAGCGGCTGTGATGTGACATATCGCTGGTTAGGAATGCTGGCTCCCAGGTCCCTGGTGAGCTCATGCCCCCGACCTGGGACCCCGCAGCTGTGGCTGACTGTCGCCTTGTGGAACTCTGTCCCCAACGTTCCAAGAGACATTGCAAATCTGGCTCTTTACGTGGAATATCCCAATTTCAAACTTTGTGACTAATGAAAAAAATTGTAAACACTCTCTGGACCAACTGAAGCTTTTCATGGATTAGTACCGAGGCTTGCCGCTCTGTGTGGCCTCTGGTTTGAGCTCAGCGTCTGGAGCCTCAGCACACTGTCCCAGGGACTGGAGGGAAGGAGCCTCAGCAGGCCGCCCCAGGGACTCAGCACACAGCCCCAGAGACGGGGGCAGGGTGGGGAGGAGGCTCAGCACACTGCCCAGGGAGGGGGAGCCTCAGCACGCTGCCCGGAGGGGGGGGGGGAGCCTCAGCATGCTGTCCCAGGGACGAGGGGCGGAAAGGACGGGGTCAGGGACTCAGCTGCCACCTGCCAAAGGCTCACTTTTCCAGAACATTGCAGCCAGGTTGAGATGCTTTGGTTAGGAGGTGCTTCTCCTTGGGAATGCCCTGCCACCCCACGTCCCTGCAAATATTCCCTCCAGGCCCCAGGCCTCCTGTCCTCTGTCCTCCCTCCTGCCACACAACGAGGCCCCCTGCCGTCAGCAGGCAGGGCTCACCCCACGGCCCAGCTCCCCGGGCCCTTCCTACTGTTTCTGTTCATCCAGCTCTGTCCCCAGCAGCACGCGGCTGCCAGCCTGCCTGACAACTGTCAGCCTGAGGTGTGGACACCTTCTCCTTGGTGGCTTCCCCTTTTTCATTAGGTTTGACAATGCGTTTTTCTGAGATTAATAGTGCAGGGGGAGCCAGGATATGAGGCTTTTAGTGGTGACAAACTGCCAGGCCCAGGTGACTCTGAAGGTTGTTGCAGCGGGAGCCATGGCAGGACCCCGGGGCGGAGGAGGGAGTGATGGCCGCCCGTCTGTCAGAGTCTGGCTTCTGCTAGACCGGGACATCGCAGCCCTCTCTTTACCCTTCCTGTGCAGCAAAGACAGTCACGCCCAGGCCCACATGCTGGGCAGCAGACACGCACGTGCGCACGCACACACACACACACACACACACACACACACACATTTCCAACACCCGCTGGGGGGCCTCTATGGCTGAACGCGGCTGCTACTGGGGACAATGCTGGCAGGAGGCTAACAAGAGGCCAAGAAAGTCAGCTTCAGGTCAGCTCTTTGGGCTCGAACACTTGTGCTGTGTGCTTTGTTTGCTCCTGTCCTCCTGTCCCCTTCTCTATCTTCCACGGGCCCAAACTGGAATCCTTTATACTGTCCTAAGGGACTGAAAACAGAGGGATGTGAAAGTGTGGCCAGATCTTTCCATTCTGCCCCCAGCCACTTCTCTTGTATTGGTCTCTACCAACCACCCGATGCATCTTCCTCCAGCACCCAGAGCAGTAAACAACACATTTCTCCTTGTCCGGGCTGGGAGGGAAGGACTCTGGAGTAAAATCAGGGAAATTCAGTAAAACGACACCCATTTATTAATTCTCAGGAAGAGTATTTTGCCACACATGAAACCTCCTTTCCACACACATACACACATGCATGAGTGTATGCACACACACAAACACACTCAGAACACATGTGCTCACACTCACACACATGCACACACATGCAGGTGCACAAACACACGGACATTCACACACACATGCATGCGTGCACAGACACATGCACATACACAAAACACATACATACACACCCACCATCAGAACAAGCTTCTGGCCCTATCTGAAGTTCAACATGATCCCCAGGCTGGAAGAGCCTTCAGGAAGTAGCCTGAGACCCAGAGAGGTGACGGGGTTTTCTCCTGACCATACAGGATGTTAGGTCTCAAGCAGAGCTTGCAACCCTGCCCCAGAGGAACTGAGTGTCTAGATTTTTGCCATAAAAATACTTCCTGGTCTACATGCATTATAGTTTTGAACTCTCATGAGTCATTTGAGAGGGTCACTGTCATTATTATTATTGAGTTCATTCTATGAATGAGAAAAATCTTCTAAATGAAGAACTTCCTTACCTAACACATGGGTCTGGTCATCCCAGTAGGGAAAACTCCCTGGGTCCCAGGCAAAATAAGTCTGATACTCTCCTCTGGTCCTGAGTCAACACTAACTCCATGGAAGTTCCTTCATGCCCCCAGCTTCCTCCATTGCACCCCTGGAATATCAATCCTGTATCCTTTCTCGGGGCATACAAGATCTGCATGACCTTGGGCAAGTCACTCCAACGAGCTGAACCCTCATTTACCAAGCCATAAGGTGGGTAAGGAGACCGATAATAGCTATCTTTCAGGATTGTCTTAATGATTAAATAAACTCACATATGCACATATTTTTCAAACTGGAAAACATTGGGCAAAAATGTGAGAAGATGTTATTGAGAATGGCGCCATGGTGCTTAGGGAAACTGAGGTACAGATGGGGTTCCTCTCTGAGGGAATCTTTCATCCAGTCATCTGTTTGCTATATCTTGAGCACAACCATCACAACTGATAGACAGATGACTGAATAAAAGGAGATATTTGAAATGTCTAAAACTGATGGGGGATTTATACCAAGACCAAAAACTAGAGACACAAAAAAATGAGAGAAGCATATAAACAGGAAATTTATAGAAGGGGAACCCAAAAAGCTCACCAGCATATGAAGAAATATTCAAAATCCTTAATGACCAGAGAAATACAAGTTAAATCAATATGCTGTTATTAGGCAACTATGAGGCAAAAATTTGTAAGAGGCAATGCTAAATAGAAGGAGGAATGTGAGGACAGAGGGGCCTTGTGTACTGACAGGGGGACAGTGGGCCTTGTGGTCATCCAGGGCAGGCTACTTATAATATTTATTCATTATACATACATGGAGCTCATATATTCCAGCTGAGTGTTGCTGCATAAAAAACCTAGTGGCTTACAACAATAGTCATTGTTTTATTCCACCATCTTCAATTTGGGCTGGGCTCTGCTTCTTGTGGCATCATCTGTGGTGTCAGAGGCCAGGGGTAACTTGAAAACTGGAGGCCAGAACCTTCAGAAAGTCACTCCCTTGTCTGGCCATTGATGCTGGCCATTGGCTAGAATCCTGGTTAATACTGTTGGGCAGAATGACCATGTGTGACCTCGCCACATGGCTACTTAGCTCCCACTCAGCACGGTCGCTGGTTTATATATATATTTAAACTAGCGACCTTCCTACACATATACATATATATAGCACTGTAACAGCTCCATATATATATATATATATGTATATATATATATATATATACAGCACTCATAGTAATAAATATTTATGTGTATCATATAATTATTTATTATTGAAAGATATTATATACATAATATTTTATTTTTTTTAAGATTTTATTTATTTATTTGACAGAGAGAAACACAGCCAGAGAGGGAACACAAGCAGAGGGAGTGAGAAAGGGAGAAGTAGGCTTCCCGCCGAATGGGAAGCCCGATGTGGGGCTCAATCCCAGGTCTCCGGGATCATGACCTGAGCCGAAGGCAGCCACTTAACCAACTGAGCCACCCAGGAGCCCCATATTTTATTTTATATATAATATATATAATATGATGAAATGTATACTTTGAACACATTGCACTGACATCTCATGTTTGGAAAAAAGAAAATGAGAATGGATAAGAGGAATAAAAAGGAATTAGGGTGAACTCAGAAATAGACTCGCACCGAGTCATTTGATTTTTTTTAAGATTTTAAGTAATTTCTACACCCAACACGGGGCTTTGAACTCACAACCCTGACATCAAGCATCACACTCTCTACCAACTGAGCCAGCCAGGCATCACACGTTATTTGATTTTTGATGCAGATGCCAAAAGAAAGTATAATGGGGGAAAAAGAAGTCTTTTCAACAAATGGCACTTGAATAACTGGATATCCATATGGACAAAAATGGACCTTAGTTCCTACCTCACACCATATGCAAAAATCATTCAAGATAGATCATATCATAGACCTAAATATTCAAGCTAAAATCATAAAGCTTTTTAGAGGAGAACACCAGAGAATATTTTTGTGAATAGAGGGTAGGTGAAAATTTCTTTAATTAGGCACATGAATAATAACTATAAAAGAGAAGCATGCTAATTTACATTTCATCAGAATTATAAACCTTTGCTCATCAAAGGAAACACCACATGTAAATATAAATAAGTAAAAGACAAACCGCAGACAGAAAAAACACATGTAAAATGTATCTCACAAAGATTGGTGTGAAGGATAGATGAAGGATTCCCTCAATTCAATACTGAAAGGACAAATAACCCATTTGAAAAAATGGACAAAATATTTAAACAGATGCTTCACAAAAGAAGATGAACAGATGGTCAATAAAGACATAAAACAGGGCTCAGCATCGTTAGATCTTTGGGACATGAATATTAAAACTGCAGTAAGGGGCTCTTGTATGGCTCAGTGGGTTAGGGAACTTTTGCAGTTGGCTCAGGTCATGATCTCGAGTTTCTGAGATTGAGCCCTGAATCAGGCTTAGCAGGGAGTCTGCTCAAGATTCTCTCTCTTTTGCCCTTCTTCTGCCCTTCCCTGCCACTCTCAAATCTTAAGGTTTGTTTATTTATTTGTGATAGAGAGAGAGAGCAAGAGACAGCATGAGCAGGGGGAGGAGCAGGGGGAGAAGCAGGCTCCCTGCTGAACATGAAGCCCAGTGTGGAACTCAGTCCTTGGATCCTGGGATCATGACCTGAGCCCAAGGCTGAAGCTTAACCAACTGAGCCACCCAGGCACCTCTATAAATAAAAAATCTTAAAAAAAATAAAAATAAAGCTGCAATAAGATATCACTTACTACCTGCCTGAATGCCTCACTTTATATCCAGCACCTCCAAATAATGTAGTGAAATTCTACCCAGCAATTGCAGGGAACTATACAAACAATTACAAGAAAAAACAACACAAATAGAACTTTGGAACTTTATAGATGGGTGAAAGGAGCCCTATACAAAATAATGCATGTTGTATGATTCCATTTATGGGAAGGTCCAGAGAGAGAAAGTGAATTTATGGTGAAAAAGAATCAGGACAGTGATTGCCTCAGAGGCACAGGGCAGAGGATGAATTGGAAAGGCACATTAGGAAACTTTTCTGGGTTGTGATCATGTTCTGTGTCTTGACAGGAGTTAGGGTGATACAGGTGTATACCTCCAAAATCAGTACACTTGATAATTATATATTTCATTGTATGTAAATTGCACAACGAAAGTGAAAAAGAACTGAAAACAAATTTTGTAGTAAAAATAGAAGTATTTACAGGGAAGTGTATTGAAATCTGCAATTTACTTTTAAATGCATCCCCAAAGTGGATTAATTGATGAGTAAGAGTTTGTGTCAATGGATACATGATCTCGAATCAACAATGATATGTTAAGGCAGCATCAAGGGGGAAGGTGTTCAGGTGTTCACTGGGCACATATTTCAACTTTCCTGTATAAAATGTTGGAGGGAAACCTAAAAATTAAAATAGCAGAGAGCCTTGCACTAAGCAAGCATGAGTTCATGCCCTAAACCGAGGAGTTGTAGTATCTCAACTCTCTATGGCTAAGATCCTGAAAGAAAAAAATAAAAAAGACCCTAAAACCTCCTGTGTTTTGAGCTACATACCAGATATTGTCATCATTGGTCCTGATGGTCAAGGGCTGGGGAAGCTTTCTTGGACACCAGGATGCCCATGGCTGTGTGAGGAGTCAGTCAGTGCCACAGCCCAGGCATGGCCCTGTCTATTCCACCGAAAGGGCCCCATTACCCAACAGCGTGCTCCTGGCTTTGCACAGTGCTCTGGGAGCCAGAAGAGGGTTCACAGTGAGGTAGGGGAGCAATGTCTTGTGAAGGAGCAATTAGAGCCCAGAGTACAGGCACAAGGACTTCTATTCACACTGTCTTCTGAGAAAAACTGCATGCTCTGCCAAAGCAAGGCCAGGGCTCCTCCTCTCTGCTCCCAGAGTGCATGGTTCACACACCAACAAGTCTTGCACACTTTCTTGACGAGCATGTTTGCATATGCATGGAGGAACATAGGGGCAGGACTGGCAGCTGATACCCTGTGTCTTGATATTAAGCGCTCAGGAACATCTGTTGAATGAATGCCTGCCTGTCTGTTTACATCACTGGGGCTGAGGCATCATGGCCAAGATGGGATTCTCTTGGCCTGAGCACAGGAAGAAGAGCTTAGAATAGAAGCTAAGAAGATTTGGAAAGCTTTATGATGTGATCTAGATGTCTGTATTTGACCCTTTGCTGAAAATGCTTTCTCATTCTACTTAGTATTTTCTAAGGGCCATCAGATAGACAGTGGAAGGAGTTCCAGAAAATTCCGTCTTCCTGGAGCTGTTTTTATGCTTGTTTTATAATTGAGAAGGCTCAGCTGTGGTGTGCCCATGGTTTCCACCAGTTTCACAAGGACAGCGGTGGCAGATCTACGTCACATGGGAAGAGCAAGAATTAGAGCAGACTTTTAAGTAAATAGGCCTGTTTTATGTCTGCGGCATCCCACTTACCAGCTGCCCTACCTTGGGGGAGCTGCTTTATCTCTTTGAGTCTCAAGTGACTCACCACGTCTGCCTTGAAAGCTTGGTGTGAGGATTACATGAGATAATATATGTAAATCATTCCACAGAGAGTCAGACACCTCATGGCTCCAACCGGATGGTTTCAACCCCCTTCCAAGAGTTTTGAGAACTCTCACATCATCTAGGAAATTTTGCTGGTGTTAGACCAACTTACTCACCAAGAGGATTTGGCCAACTGATCCTCTGCTCAGATTTCAGTGGGTAGAGGAAGGAAATCCAGCTTTGTTTGCTGTGAATGCTGCGAAAACAGCTCCCACTTCTTGTTACCAAAATGGTAGCCAATTAAGCCAACTGTTTGATTTTTCCCTTTATCTTATTTTTTTTCCCACTGGGTGAATATTAACCAGGGGAATATCACAAGGATCTACTCCTGCCCTTCCCAAAGTGTGAGTCCAATTTCCTGGGTCCCTGGGTTTTCCCACCAGACAGGGATAAACCATTTAAATAACAGCCCCAAACCTAAAGGAGCCAGTGTGTTTTGTCATGGAGGTCAATAATGCCTGCTCCCCCACCCAGCAAATGAGAGATTAGCCCCAACACACTGATCTCCCATCAACTGTAGACTACCAACTGAGTGGAGGCCATGAGCATGCCCAGAAATTCAGGCCTCCAACCCTTGGGGGGCAGAGATAAACCTCCTCCCAAAGGTTAACGAGGCAATTATGTTTCTGGTTAAAGATGAGAGCAGTTGAGGCCACTGGGTTCATTATAACATTTAAAATACAGACTGCTAACTAAGGAAGGAAAAACACAGGGGAAGAGGGAAGGCAGCAAAGAGAAGCATAAAACAGAATTAAGGAGAGACAGACCATGCACTTGCCATGATCTTAAGAATTGAATTTCCTTTTATTTCCTACTTCTTCCTCAAAATCTTTCTACAGATGCCCACAGTATTCTCTTCTCCATGTCCACATGCTCAGGAAATGTGTTCAGACCACACATATGAGGCATTCTCCACCCAAGCCATGGACAAGCTGGGTCCCTCAGTTTTCTGCTCAGTTTGGACATCATTTGGTTATTCCAGGGTCTAGAGTTGGTCTTCAGTGGGAATGGTCAAGCTTCTGCCTGTTTTTGCTTATTCATTTAGCCAATAGAAAGCTTCCCTCATAAAGCTTACCTTCTAAAGAAAAACTTGACAGCATAAAAGTCTAAAATCAAATATCCCACAAGAAGGACATAGAGTCATAGAAATTGGGACATACTTAACCCATGAGAGAAAAGTTGTGTATATATGGCAGGGACATAATAAGGAAACAATGTCTAATCGTAGGAGTCCTCTTAGATTAGTAGAAAATAAAAACTAGTCTGTAGGGCGCATGGGTGCCTCAGTCAGTTGGACATCTTCCTTTGGCTCAGGTCATAGTCCCAGGGCCCCAGGAGGGAGTCCCACGTCAGACTTGCTGCTCAGTGGGGACCCTGCTTCTCTCTCTCCTCCCTGCTCATGCTCTTTCTAACTCTCTCTGTCTCTCTGTCAAACAAGTAAACAAAATATTAAAACAAACAAACAAACTAACAAAACTAATCTGTAAGAAAAAGGCATGAGCAAGAAGGATTCTGTCAGAGAAGCATATTATACAAAGGCCCTGGGGCAGGAGAATCAAGTACCCTTGATGTCAGGCTGAAGGGCACTAGTGTGAGATACAGTGTTAAGGTAGGCAAGGCTTGGCATATTCCTGCCTTTAAGAAAACTGGGTCTTTATCCTAAAAGCAAATGAAAGACTTCAAGAATTTTATACAGTCTTCCAAAATGAGCTGGAAGGAAGTACGCAGCTAAGAATCAATAAGACTTGGTGATGGTTCAGATATAGTGGTGGGGAAGAACTGATCAACATGGAAGTTTCTCAAATGACACTTAGGATTCTGTCTTCGAAAATGGTCAGCATTGTGCCCAAAGACCCTTCATCAGTATCCAGCAGTGTGACTATTGTAGGTCCCTGACCCAAGGCAGCCCTTCTCTTGGATTACCAGGACCTGCCAGGATGCTTTGCTGCTCTGGCCCAAGGCAAAGGGTGAAAGGAAAAGAATTCAGGGCCCTGTTATCTGCAGTGTTCATAGTGTAACTTGAGAGACCCTAAGAAAAATGGCTTGCAGTTACACAGGACTTGCTTCTTAGGCTGTGTAGCAGAGTGACATCATCATTCCTTCTGCCCCTCATGAAAGGTGGGCATGGAGGGTGTTTAAGTACATTATCATCATTGTTTAAAGATCAAGAAACCAACCATGCAAGCTTCCTCCCAGGTGGCTTGTTCATAAGAATATAACCTGGCCCAGGGCCCAGCACATAGCAGATGGTCAGTACATCAAGTTAAGGAAGGAGGGGCTTGCCTATGGTCATATAGAGCAGAAGCTACACTAAGGATTTCCTCCAGCTCTTCCAATGACTTCAGGAATCACCATCCCAGGATATCTGGACTCTGTCCCTTTAGGGAGGACACTGGAGAGAAAAGACATGCCAGCAACTAGCACAGTCTGGAGTGAGAGGTGTCGCTGGCCCATCGTGGGCACTAGCTTGTCTAGAGATTTGAAGGTGCTCGATAGGTGCAGGCTGAGAGATGAAGATAGTCCAGATGCCAGGATCCAGGCAGCTGTCATGGAAGGTAAAGAAACCATCCAGTTCCAGAAGCAGGGAGCAACTTCCCACTGGTGGTAGGAGGAGGGGCACCAATATCCCCAGCTACTTCTGTCACCCTGCCATGGGTGTACATTACTGTGGACCTGCCTTATTTGCTCTTAAAGATTAAGGCCTTTATATGTGACTAGATCAAAGTGTATGGTGATCTTTCGCCTTCTGGACATATATTGACAATATTGCGCCCCAGAAGGGTTTTACTGAGCCTTGTGATGACCAGCCTATACCTGAGAATACAATTTCTCCACACATTCACCACAGTGATTCTTACATGCCTTTAAAAAATGCTACCATTTTTATAAATTGCAATTGACATCACATTGCTATCTCTTTAATTACTCCTGAGTGTGATCATTTTATATGCTTATTACCCATTTGCATTAATATTCTGTAAATTACTACATTCTTTTCAACCCGCTCCCCAAAACACCCTGTTGGGGTAAACGTGTGCTATAAAATATTGTGGTCTGTAGTCTGTTTATAAAATAAAGCATGCTTACTGAAAAATATAAAAAAATAAGGAAAAACATTTGAAATAAAGATTGCTAGTATTCCCACAACCAAGAAAAATCACTAATTGATTTTTTTTTCCTGGTAAATAACTAGTTTTTTTCTTAATCATTGATTTTTCGGTAATTTTTAAAACATGAAGGAAATTATTCCTTATCTATAGTGCTTTTAAAAATGTCTGATGTTTTTGTTTGTTTTTAATCGTAATGTATTTCTACATAAAATGCTAGTAATGTTTGCAACCTTCTATTAATCTTCCCTCTTTTCCTATCTTACACTAATTTTAGGTTTTGAAAGTTCTCCCTCAATTCAATTGCTGTTATATTTTCAACAAATTTTTGGCATTTAACTGGTTAATTCGTCTAAAATTGGTTTTGCCATAGAATGGAATATATAGATATGACTTGGATGTTTTTCCTAATGAGCTAGTAATTCCCAAAGTCACTTACTGAATTATCCATCTTTTCCTTTTGACTAGTTGCTTGTTCTATCACAAATTAAATGCCTGCATACACTAGGGAGTGTTTCTTTCTGGGCTATCAATTGTCATCCATTGATCTGTTCATTCTTTTTGTCAATACCACATTGTTCTAAGTACTGTGGCTCTATAATGCATTTTAATATCTGTTTCTGCAAGTCCCTCCTCTCTGTAAAAAACATTTAGCCGTCCTTACTTTATTCTTCAAATGAATCTCATAATCATTTTGCTAATCTAGATCCACACCTAAATCTGTATCCCAAATCTACATATCTACAACTATATATCTGTGTCCATATTTATGCCTACATACACACTGACATTGTGATTGAACTTTTTGTTCATTTGGAAAGAGTAGGCAACTTTAAAAAGATTTAAGAACCGGAACAAAGGAGAAAGAAAAC
>PITA01033234.1:0-12994 GCA_004023965.1 Spilogale gracilis | reverse complement strand
ATGTTGCTACAAAAGTTGGATATTCATCCTTTCTGACGGAGGCATAGTATTCCATTGTATATATGTACCACATCTTCTTTATCCATTCATCTGTTGATGGGCACCTTGGCTCTTTCCACAGTTTGGCGATTGTGGCCATTGCTGCGATGAACATTGGGGTGCATATGGCCCTTCTTTTCACTACATCCGTATCTTTGGGTCACCACAGATATTTTAAACAGTATTCACAAGTCAACAATGGTAGCCATAAGGCAGCGAATAACTACTCAAAATACTGGTTAGGGAAAAAAACTATCAACTAAGAATTTTATACCAGCAAAACTATCTTTAAAAAAACAAAGGCATAATAAAAACATTCCCAGATAAACAAGAGCTGAAAGAATTTGGTGCTAGCAGACTTGCTTCACAAGATTAATTAAGAAAAATTCTTTGTGTTGAAAGCATGTGACAACAGATGGCAATTAGGGTGCACATGAAGAAATGAAACACTCTGGGACAGGTATTTATATAGTTTGTCCTAAGATACCACATAATGGGGGCACCTGGCTGGCACGGTTGGTTAAGTGTCTGATTCTTGGTTTCAGCTCAGGTCATGATCTGAGGGTTGTGAGATCAAGCCTTGTGTCAGCTCTGTGTTTAGAACAGAGTCTGCATGAGATTCTCTCTCCCCCTTCCTCTGTTCCTCCTGCTAGCTTGCTCTCTCTCTCTCTCTCTCAAATAAATAAATCTTTGGGGGGAAAAAGAGACAACATAATGCATATATTTTCTCTTATGTTACTTTAATTTGTTTAAAAAGCAGTTGCATAAGTTAATACATGCATACTTGTATTTGGGGTTAGTAACAGAGAAATGTAATACTTCTGATAATGAGAGCACAGAGGATGGGTGGGTAAGGAAACCACACAGGAAGATGTACACAAACTACCACATTGATGTGACTGAGGATTATTGTACAGTGAAAAGGGAAGACTGCTGATAAAACTGCAGCATGGAGGGGAATATCCAAAATAATTATGCACTGGGAGTTTGTTGTTCACACATCTTCCCTCTAGTTATGTTTCCTTTTCATTTTCCATGTAACATCAAGAAACCCAGCCTGAATTGAGCTATGCTAAGCCTTTTCCCACTGAACAATGAGGAGTCTCCTTCTCCAGGTCCCAACAACACCATCATCTATAGTAAGCCCAGCATCCACATTCCCACTGCATTCCAATCAACCCAACCTAGACTTCTCCTGTCACGTCCCCAGAGTCCTTCCAGCCACCACCCTCTGCCTTATTCCAAAACCAACATGCAGTTAGGTATATGTTAAGGCACAAGCTCACACTTGGTACTAAAATCCCTATTAATGTCCTATTGGTGCATAACAAATGGTCACAAACCTATCAGCTTGCATAAAAACAGGTATTTATCATTTCATGCTCCTGTAGGTTAGAAGTCTGGAATGGTGTGCCTGAATTCTCTGCCAGGGCATCACAAGAGCTTCAAAATGAAAGATGCTACTAGAGGTAAAAAGTGACATTTGGAAAGTACCAAAGGATCAACTCATTATGAATTGTGTCATGTGCCATGAAGATGCAGTAACTGTAAATATATAAACATCTAACAAGAGAGTCCCAAAATTCATGCTGCTAGAATTGACAGAACTGAAGGGAGAAACAGAGAAACAGTTACAAGCTGGGTACGTTAACAGCCCACTTTAAATAGTGGATAAAGTGACTAAACTGAAGCTCAGTCATGATGAGTAAGCCTGGAACATAAGGCAACCAGACCTGACAGGTCTGTACCACACTTCACCTAACAACAGAAGAATACACGTCTTCTCCAGAACTCATGGAATGGTCTCCAGAATAGACCATAGGCTAGGTCCAAAAATAAACCTTGATGAATTTAAAGGACTGAAATCATACAAATTATGTCCTCAAGCCAAAAGGAGATGAAACCTGAAATGGGTAATAGAATAAAACCTGGAAATTCTCAAATATGAGTAAATTAAACAACACACTCCTCAGTAGCCACTGGGTCAAAGAAAATAGTACAGGATAAGTTAGAAAATATTTTGATATTAATTAGAATAAAAGCCCAACATCACAGTGTGTCAAAGCATAAGAGCTGTAGCTCAAATAGCTCTTAAAAGTAAGTATAGGGGTACCTGGGTGGCTCATCTGGTTAAGCCCCTGACTTTAGCTCAGGTCATGATCCTTGAGTCCCAGGATCGAGTCCCACACCAGGCTGTCTGCTCTGTGTGGAGTCTGCTTCTCCCTCTGACCGTCTCTCCTCTCATGCTCTCACTCTTTCTCTCTCTCTTAAATAAATAAATAAATAAATAAATAAATAAATAAATATTTTTTTAAAAAAGTAAGCATAGCTTTAGGGGTGCCTGGGTAGCTCAGTTGTTAAGCATCTGCCTTCAGCTCAGATCATGATCCCAGAGTCCCCAATTGAGCCCCACATCAGGCTTCCTGCATGGTGGGAAGCCTGCTTCTCCCTCTCTCACCCCCCCTTATTGTGTTCCCTTGCTAGCTGTGTTTCTCCCTGTCAAATAAATAAAATCTTAAAAAAAAAATGAAGTACAGCTTTAAATGTCCACATGAAAAACAAGAGAGTTCTCAAACCAATACCTAACCTTCCACCTTAAGTAACAGGAACAAGCAGAAACAAACCCACAGCAAACAAAAGTAAGGGGATAATAAAAGTGAGAGTGAATCAGTGAAATACAAAATAAAGCAGAGAAAAACCAACAAAACTGAAGTTCTTTGACAAGATCAATAAAACTGACAAAACTTTAGCTAGCCTGATAAGGAAAGAAAAGGGAAGACTCACATAACAAAATCAGTAATAATTTACGAAAAAAGATTTGTGAAGGAATACTATTGACAACTGTTTTTCCAACTAATGAGAAATTGAGATGAAATGGACAGATTCAGAGAAAGGCACAAACTATCTAAACTGACCCTAGTAGAAATAGAATGTCTGAATAGACATATTACAAGAGATTGAGTTAGTAATCTTCAGATGTTCCAGAAAGAAAAATTTAAGACCAGATGCTTTTGGGGGTGAATTTTACCAAGCTTTTAAAGAAGTAATACTCATTCACAAACTCTTCCAAAGATAGAAAATAAGGGAATGCTTTCAATTCATTTCTTAAGGGTAGTACTTTCCAGACCAAAGACCCTCCAGAACACAGACCCACAGAGATCATCTCTTATGATATAGAAACAAAAGTCCTCAATAAGATACTATCCAACTGAATCCAGCAACAGAATGAAAGCATTATACACCATGAACAAACGGGCTAAGATGCAAACATCAATGTAATAAACTGTATCAAATAAACTAAGGAAAATTCCACATGATCATCTCAACAGGTGCAGAAAAAGCATCTGAAAAATCAGCACCCTTTATAATAAAATACTCAACAGACTAGGAATGGGAGAGATCTCCTTGACCTGATAAAGAGGATCTACAAAAACCCCACAGCTAACATCACACTTAATGGTGAAAGACTGTGATTTTCTGTCAAATGAGGAAGAAGAAAAGGATTCTGACTTCACCAATTGTATTCTACTCAACACTGTGCTAGAGGCTCCAGTCAAAGAAATTAGATGAGAAAAGAAATAAAAGGCATCCAGATTGGAAAGTAAAAAGTCAGATTATCTCCACCTGCAGATGATGTGATCTTATGTCTAGAAAACCCTCAGGAATTCCACTAAATAATGGTTAGAATTTGTAATTGCTGCAAGATACAACATCAATATGTAGAAATTAATCAATATCTGTATACTAGCAATGAACAATTTGAAAATGAAATAAATGAAACAATTCCATTTACAATGATAGCAGAAAGAATAAGATATTTAGGGATAAATTAAACAGAAGGTGTAGAAGATTTGTACACTGAAAACTACAAAGTACTGTGGGAAAAAATTAAAGAATATCTGAAAAATAGAAAGATAGTCAATGTGCATGGATCAGAGGCTTAATGTTGTTAAGATGGCGAGTTGATCTACAGAGTCAGTGAAATCGCTGTGAAAAATGCCAGCTGCCCCTCTTTGCAGAAATAAACAAATGGCCCTAAAATTCATATGGAAATTCAAGGAATCCAGAACTGCCAAACCAATCTGGAGAAAGAACAAGGAAGACTGACATTCTTGATTTCAAAGCTACTAAGTTACATCATGACAGTGTGGTGTTGGCGTAAGGATATACATAGAGATCAATGGAAAACAAACCTAATTACTTGTGGTCAAGACCGTTTAATGGAAGCAGAATATCAATAAATGGTGTTGGGACACAGAATATCCACTTGTAAAAGATTAATTGGACCCCCACTTCACACCGTGCTTAAAAATTAATTCATGGATCATAGGAGTGCCTGGCTGGCTCAGGAGGTAGAGCGAATGACTCTTGCTTGTTCTTGGGGTCATGAGTCTGAGTCCCATATTGGGTGCCCAGATTATTTAAATAAATAAACTTTAAAAAAATGAGCATAAACCTAAATGTAAAAGCTCAAACTATAAAAGTCAGAATAAAACATAAGGGTAAATATTTATGACTTGAGATTAGGCAATGTTTTCTTAGATATGATATAAATCCCATTTCATCATGGTATGTAATCCTTTTCATGTTTCTATTTATTATATGTTTCTCAGGTGCAAATTGGTGCAGCCAGCATGGAAAACAATATGGAGTTTCCTCAAAAAGTTAAAAACATAAGTACCCTATAATCCAGCAATTGCACTACTATTTATCCAAAGATACAAAAATACTAATTCAAAAGGATACATGCACCCCAATGTTTACAGTAGCAGTGTCCACAATAGCCAAACTATGGAAAGAGCCCAGATGTCCATCAACAGATGAATGGATAAAGAAGATGTGGCATACACATAAAATAGAATATTACTAGGTGATCAAATATGAAATCTTGCTCTTTGCAAGAACATGGATGGAACTAGAAGCTATTATGCTAAGCAAAATAATTCATTCAGAGAAAGATAAATATCATGTGTGGAATTTAAGAAACAAAACATGTGACATACAGGAAGGGGAGAAAAGAGAAGAGGGCAAGAAACCATAGAGACTCAACTACTGAGAACAGACTATGGGTTGCTGGAGGAAGTGAGTGGGGGATGGAATTGATGGGTGATGGATATTAAGGAGGGCACTTGCTATGATGAATATTACGTGTTGTATGGAAGTGATGAAGCACTAGATTCTACCCCTGAAACTAATATTACACTGCATGTTAACTAACTAGAATGTCAATAAAATGTTGAAAAAGAAAAAAAATACTCCTTTTGTCAAAATTTTGATTAATTTCCAAAGTTCTGAAAAAGTTGGTTTTGACAACGTTTGAAGTTGTTGACGGGAAGAGTGGATTTTCAGGGAGGTATGATTGTAAGGGGTGGTGTGTGGTGGGGTGGGTGGTGGAGTGGTTCTACACTGGTCATGGGACCCAGCCACACAGAGCCACACATGTGGGTTTTTAAAGGTGAAAACTTACTAAGGACCACAGGCACATGAGACTTTCTACATTTTGTAGTTTGCAGCTTCTTGCAAGTTTAGAATCATTTCAAAGTAAAAACTTAAAAAACAAAACAAACCAAATGTCTTCTTAAAAATGCCTGTTAGAAAACAAAAAGTGAACAAAGAATATTTCTAAATTTGCAAAATATTTAAAGTTCATAAAGTGACATCAATTTAAGGTCATACTGTTTAAAAGATTAAAAGAGGATTTGGTTAAATTCAGAGCAAAAAAAAAAGATCTCTCAGGTTACCGACATGTGTGCATAAAATACATAAAATAAGCAGTTTTTATTCTGATTTCAGATTTTTCCCCCCTGTGGATCATAACCATATAGGCTAATTGCTAAGGGGGGGAAGATTAACCTGAATCATACAAAAACTTATGCTTAATTTCAAGAATTTAAAGTAATCCCATAAAATTAGAAAACCCTTCCTATTAAAAACAAGGTATGAGCAGTTAGAGAAATCATGAAATCTTTATAAAGAATGTTGAGACATAAATGCCATTAGAAATGCTGCTTGTAGGGCTCCTTCCTCCTCTGAGCTCTCAGAGAAGCTGGCCCTTGCTACCCCTGCCCCCAGCAACCTCTGTTCTGCTCTGTGTTGAGGCATCAGGCACTTGTAAGAGCATCAAGCCAGTGGGTGAGCCAGTGTCTGTCCTTCTGCGTTTGGCTTCTTTCTTTTTTTTATTACATTATTTTATTTTTCAGTGTTCCAAGATTCACTGTTTATGCCCCACATCCAGTGCTCCATGCAATATGTTCCCTCAGTACCCACCACTAGGCTTCGTGTATGCGGTTGAGCCCTGAGCTGGGGACAGGGAGGCTGGCTGGGCCTCAGGTGTCCACCTCACTTCCCACATAGCCCAAGCAGCACGACGAGCCTTGTGCATGGAATGGGCAGGTGGCCTGCAGCGGACCCAAAAGGGGACAAGGCCTTCCACAGTGCCCCGTCTGGACCATGGCATGCATGTCACCTTCGAAGGCTTCCAGAAAGATAGGTGCATGCAGCACTTTGTCTGCAGCCTCTGGAGAATTGGCCATGATCTCCTAATATGACTTGGGAGCACCCCTCAGCCTGATCTGCAGCACCTCCAAACAATCACCAGCTCCTATCAGAGTGCCTCCCCTCCTGGGCCATCCACAGACTCCATGCAGACCGAGCACAGAGCCAGAGGACCTCAAAGAGCAGCAAACCCTTGAGCTCAAGTTCTGGGGACCGAAACCAGCTTCAAATTCTCAGAATCTAGGGGTCTGGAAGAATCACACCGCCTTTGAATTCAAAGGGAACCCTCAGCTCCTACCACAAGGTAGGAAGACAATGCAGCTGGCCCGGGGCCTACCACTGTGCAAGGGTCTGTCATTGGTGACCTAGGGTGCCGTTCACCACTCTCCATCGGCCATCAGAGCAGGGTCCTGCTGTCAAACCCGACCCCATTGATGAAGATCAGGGACTGCAATGGGACAGCTTCTCCTGTGTCTGATTTACAGAAGAAAACATTGCACCCAGATGGCCTGGGTCCATGCAATCGGGAAGGCATCATGGAAGAGTAAGGGAAAGCAGGAGTCTCTAGGACAGGGAAGACAGGGACATCCAAGACAGACCAGGGGACAAGGAGATCTAGGACAGACCAGGGGACAGGGACATCCAGGACAGACTGGGGGATGAGGACATCTAGGACAGACCAGAGGACAGGGAGATCTAGGACAGACTGGGACACAGGGAGATCTAGGACGGACCTGGGGACAAGGAGATCTAGGACATAGCAGGGGACAGGGACATCCAGAACAGATCAGGGGACAAGAATATCTAGGACAAACTAGGGGACAGGAACATCCAGGACAGACCGGGGGACTGCAACATCCAGGACAGACTAGGAGACAGACATCGAGGACAGATGGGGGATGGACATCTAGGACTGATCTCAGGGAGAGGGACATCTAGGACAGACCGGGGGACAGACATTGAGGACAGATCTCAGGGACAAGGATATCTAAGATAGACCAGGGGACAGGGACATCTAGGACAAACTGGGGGATGGACATCTAGGGCAGATCTCAGGGACAGGGACATCTAGGGGGACAAGGAAATTTAGGACAGACTGGGGGATGGACATCTAGGACAGATCTCAGAGATAGGGGGATCTAGGACTGACTGGGGCACAGGGAGATCTAGGACAGACTGGGGGATAGGGACACCCAGGACAGATGGGGGGACAGGGACACCCAGGAGAGACTGGAGACAGGGACATCGAGGACAGACAAGGGGACTGGGACATCTAGGACATACTGGGGGACAGTTAGATCTAGGACAGAACGGAGGACAGTCACATCCAGGACATTCTGGGGACAGGGAGAATTAGGACCAAACTAGGGGACAGGGACATCTAGAACAGATCTCAGGAACACGGACTTACAGGACAGACATGGGTGCATGGCTGTGTGGGGCCTACCCCTGGCAACGCATTTCCAGAAATACTTCCTGGTAGAGGAGACTGTCTCTTTTCCATGATGGTCCCACCACTCAAGCCCACTGCTCTTCAGAGAGGTTAACTACCACAGTTACCCCAATAAAATCATCACAATCCACCTTTACCAGCAATGCCCTATTCTGCAGAATCAACTGCTGGTCCTATGGGCTTAACTGTCCCCTATGGACCTGGTCCTTCACTTCCACGTCCTCCTGTGTCCCTATAGGACCATCTTCACTGACCTGCCCTTTCACCTCTATATCCTCCTGTGTCCCTACAGGACTGTCCTCACTGACCTGCCCCTTTCACCTCCACGTCCTCCTGTGTCCCTACAGGACTGTCCTCCCTGACCTGTTCCTTCACCCATTGTCCTTTTGCAGTCCCGGGTTGTCCTCACTGACCTCGTTCACCTCCACACCCTCTCGCCCTCCTGCATTCTCAGGGCTGTCTCCCTGCACTGGAACCCCATCCAGCCACATCCTGGTCATTGCTCTGGTGCCCCCTCACCTGTGCGTGTTGCTCTGGGGAGGTCCAAAATGGGCAAAACCAGGCCACACATTTGAGACCAGGAATGGGGCTTCTGGACGTCACACAGGCCTAGGGTGTCAGCTGAGGTCCTGAGTGCAGCTTCAGTCCAGGCATGGTCATCAATGTGCTTCATGCCTGAGCTGGGTCTAATCCACAGTCCTGCCCTGCTCCTATCTGAAGCCCCCTCCCAGACCCATAGTCCCCCTCAGGCCCTGGGCCACCTCCCTGTGCTTCTCACCCCTGGGCTACCACAGCTCAGTCCTTCCCGGGATGGCTCCGTCCACGTTGCAGCCCCCAGAGCTGCAGGTTCCTCCTGACCCCAGGCCCTGCAGACAGCTGGGTGAGGACACCCTCGCACACAGCTCAGTGCCTCAAGTCATGAGAAATGAGACCTACGTGTGGCTCAGTCCCCAGGTCAGGGGCCGGGTGTCTTGCAGCTGAGATGACTGATGGAGAGTGAGCATCCTGAGCAGTGGTAGGCTGGGGTCAGACTGCCCACACCATGGCTGCTGTCCTTCCCAGAGTAACCCTGTGCTGATGGCCATAGAGGAATTCCCCCAAGAAACCTGGGGTGGGAGAAAGGCATGTGCCCAGGAGGAGGCTGAGGGCTCCCAGGGAACAGGGAAGCAAGCAGGGCCACGCCTGCACCCAGGCTTCACCATCAGCCTGTGGGGGGGGCACACATAGAGGAGGCCTGTGGACTCAGGGCCCACTCACCCTGCCTGGAGGGGCCCCACACATGGGGCTGCCCTGGGCCTCAGTTTCCCCAGACACTGGGTCTGCCCTGGAAGGTGATAGGAGCAGGGAGTCCGTGGCCTGATCTTCCAGAGAACCTCCCCGTCCCACAGCTGGTTCCCATTAGAGGAAGCCTTGCTCCCCCACATTGTCAGGCTTATAAGGAAACTGGATTCCACGCCCCCCCCCCTTCGGCTCATCCCACATTCCAGCCCTGGGAGCAGACAGGCAGCTCCTCTACCTCCTCAGCCCCATGGGGACCTCACTCTCCAGCAGCTGCACAAGGCAGACTGGGGCTCCTGGGAAGATGAAGCCAGAGGTGGCTATCCCCTCTGGAGAATTCTTTGCAGAGACCCCATTGCATGGCTTGGCTTCCAGGCTGCTGGGTCCCTGAGAGGGGCTGGGGAGCTCCACCCCTTTCCAGGGCCAAATACCAGCTCTTCCTGGATGAACCCACAGAGGTTGGGATTCCCAGGACGGAGAAGGTCCCCACCCCCTGCCCTTCAAGAACCCACCCAGCGAGAAGGCATGGCAGAAGCTGCCCCACAACTCCCAGCAGCCCGGCCTGCCTGTGTGCATGGGACCAACCCTGAGTGCTAGGACCCCACACCTCTATCAGTCCAGTGTGTCTCCTCCCCACAGTGGGCTGGCTTGTGTTCCAGCCATGCCCTGGGGCCCTGTCTCTTGACTCCTCTCCCCGCGGGCTTGGCTGTGTCCCCCACATGCCATATTGGGGCGTCCCTGGCATCAGACCAAGTTAAAGGGACAGAGAAGGACTGATCCTTGGGGCGCACACCTGTGTGTGTTTGTGTGTGTGTGTGTGCTGTGTGTGGTGGGGGCGGGCCTACCCTGGGTGCTCTTCCTGGAGGCACCTTGCTTGACCAGAAGCGCTGAAGCCCTGGTTCTCTCCCCAGGCTGATCGTGAGGAGCGGGAGGTGATGCGGTCTTGGCCCTCCTGGAGGCAGAGGCTCAGACCGCTCCCACTGAGGTCTGTGACAGAAGCTGCCCTAGGTCTTCACTCCAGAGAGAAGCTTGTGCACCCATGGGACAGACAGCCCACCCATGGACCTGGCCTGGCTGCGGTCTCTGAGCCGTCCTGGTGGGGCCTGTGGGGAGCAGGGCAGCCAGGCAGGGCGGGCCGAGTGGCCCAATGCCAGCCAAGATCGTCAGGGACCTGGGGTCTGCCCTGATCTCAGCCCACCCTGCTACGTGCTTGGAGAGCTGCAGGACTGTCGTGCTCAGAGAGCTGCAGGACTGTCCTGACTGGGTGCAGCCTGTCCCTGGAAGGATCCCTGGAAACTGGCCGACAAGGTCTCCACAGCAGGTCCTGCTACTTCCCAACCCTCCACTCAGGGTCACTCACCCCCGCCCGGGTGCCCACCTCTCTGGCCACACCACCATGACTACCAGCACCCACACAAGCCACGTCTTTCCTTCTCAGGACTTTGAGCTCTGGCTGCCTCCACACCTACCCCCTCTCTGGGTCGCAGGTGGTCAGCCTTTGGGGTCCAGTCTGATGAACATCCTTTGTGCAGCTGCTGGCCCCTCAGGGGGGCTGCTGTGGCCACCTGTCCCCATATGGAAGGCAAGGCCGTTCCACACACATCACCCTGCCCAACAGATGCAAGCCAAGTTTAATCGGCACCAATTCACTCTGGATTCAGTTGACCCGACCCGACGACTCTGGGTCCTGGGCCTGGGAGTAGGGCAGCAGGAAAGACAGGGCTTAGCCCCTGGAAGCAGTAGGTCACCCAATACTGCAAGGGCTGCCAGCCCTGGTCAGACCACAGAAGCAGGTGGGCGGGGATCTGTGCCCAGGGCTGTGTCCAAACTGGGCCTTCACGGGTGCAAACACAAGCTCACCATCAAGCAATGCATGCCCAGAGCTGGGGTTTCCCCACGGCCCCAGGGATCTGAGGCAGCCCTACTCCTGAACAGGAGGCCTAGGAGGCTGGTGCACCTGGGCTCCGGGCTGTGGGCATGTGGCAGAGGCTCAGACCCAGCACCTCAGGAAAGGACTGGTTGCATGGAGGTGGATGGAGGACAGAAGGAAAAGGACCCCATGCTCCACATTATCAGGGACACTGCCTGGGGCAGACACAGGTGTGGGCCTCGGCAACATTGCCCTTAGAAGGATGCATGGCTAAACCCCCATCCTGCAGATGGGAGACTAGGGCCCAAGAGGGACAGGGAATGAGGGGGAAAGCTGAGCGGGACTAGGACCCAGACACCCAAGGGGAGATAAGGGTCAAGGTGAGGCCAAGGGAACAGTGTGGTGGAAATGCAGAGGGACCAGCTGGGGGAGCTGGAGCCCAGGGACACCTCAGACATCTGGAATTTTCAGGGTGAAGGAAGGGTCTCACCCAAATGGTGCTGGGCCCACTGTGTAAGCCTGTGCCTCAAGTAACCTCCCCTACATGAACCAAAATGCATCAGAGACTTAAAACCATAAAACTCTTAGAAGACAACCAAGGGCCAAATCTTTATGGCCTAGGATTTGTCAACAGATTCTTGGCTGTGACACCAAAAACACAATGATAAGAGAAAAATAGGCCAGTTCGACTTTGCCAAAATGAAAGCTCTGTCCATCAGAAGATATAATCAAGGGAGTGGGAAGACAATGTACAGAATGGAAGAAAATGTGTGCACATGAAATATCTGGAGAATCTAGTTTGCAGAATATACAAAAAATTCTTACAGAGCAACAATAAGAAGACAACCTAGTTATAAAATGGCCAAGGAAGAGGTCAATGGCCAGCAAGTACACGCAAAGGATGCTCATAAGGGTGGCTTGTTAGGGAAATGTAAGTCAGAACCACTTCGTACCTGCTGATGTGGTGGGGATCAGACATGCCTGTGGAGTTGTGCAGAAACGGGAATGTATGCTCACTGGAAGGAGGACGGTAAAATGGTATGACCATGGTGGATGCAGTGACTGTTTCCCAGGTCACCACAGAATCACCAGAGGACCCAGCAATCTGATGCCTCAGCCTGAACCGAGACTCAGAGAAACACGTGCACACCCATGTGCACAGCAGCCCTGTCCACAGAAGCCAGAAGGTAGAATACTGTCCAGCAGTGTCTGAATGGAACGGCACTCAGCGTCAAAGGGGCACGTTGATGTGACCTGTCCAGAGTGGACGAATCCATAGCCTGCAAGCAGGTTGGTGGCTGCTGGGGGCTGGTGAAGGGGGCCAGGACATGGGGTATTATTCTAGGGACGCAGAATGTTCCTGAGCTAGACAGACATGGTGATGGGCACGCAGCAAATACTGTTTCGCTGGTCACTTAAGAACAGTTGATTTCATGGTGTGTGAATTCTTCTCTGTCCTGTAGGAACCAGGAGTCTGCTGGCAGCCTGCCTCCTGCGGGCTGAGGTGTCTGGGAGGGATGTCACTGGAGCCTCTGGTCTCCCCAACAACCATAGCAGCCCCCCCCACACCTCTGTATCCAGGCCTCCCTGTGAACCCCAAGGTCAGTCTAGGAGCTGGAGGGGTCAGACAGGGCCTGGCACTTGGCCATGGGAGAGTGCTGACTGGGCCTGGGGTGTTGGCTTCCCCTGATGCCTGTCAGGCTGCTGCAGACCTTATGGACAGGGTGTGTGCCCAGGGCCCTAGACCACCCCAGGCCTGCCCAGCCCCACCCCCACCCAGGCCTGCCTACCCCACGCCTGCCTCATCTCATCTCCCACACACCCCGCCCAGCCCCAAACCCCACCCCAGGCTTGTCCAG
>PITA01033233.1:0-12993 GCA_004023965.1 Spilogale gracilis | reverse complement strand
TCTCTCTCTCTCTGTCTCTGTCTCTCTGTCTCTGTCTCTCTCTCTGTCTCTCTCTCTCTGTCTCTCTCTCTCTGTCTCTCTCTATTTATTTTGAAAGATATTTTCTAAGTATTTGACAGAGAGAAACAGCCAGAGAGGGAACAGAAGCAAGGGGAGTGACAGAGGGAGAAGCAGGCTTCCCCCTGAGCAGGAAGCCCCATACAGGGCTCCATTCTGGAACTCCTGGATCACGACCTGAGCCAAAGGCAGATGCTTAACTGACTGAGCCATCCAGCCACCCGCAAATAACTTGATTTTAAACACAACATAGAAACAACAGTTTGAAAAGTGCCTGAGGTACACGAGAAAGAGATGTATTTACTACTCTCGGAACATGTGCTGGAGGCACAGGTATTTTCAGGAGACTTCAACAACTAAAATGCTGGCAGGTGCCGTTTCTCTTCCCCTCTCCAAGCCTAGACAGCCAGACACTTGCAAAAACCAGCATGAACACTCTCCACCTGTTCTGCTAGCACCATGTGTGCAACCTCACCTCCCCCTGCACAGCTTTGGCAGGCATCTCTCCAAAGTGGCTCCAGCCCCACCATATCCTGCAAACAACCCCAGCAAGGACCAGCACCACTCCAAAGTGAATCCTGTGCTGGGGAAGTAAAAGCTAACCCCTCACACCAGTGCCTCTGCAGTTCCAGCAAGCCAAACCTTTTCACTGACCACAAAGGCAGATTCCCCAGCCTTCTGGTGTGTCTCCAACAGTGACAAAGAGACCAAGTGCAGAAATGAGACTGTGAACCTCACCCACCTATGTTCCAAAACAAAGTGAACAGCACAAAATGGACAAATCCTAGATGAGGAGCAAAAATTTAAAAAAAAAAAAAAGAAAAAAAGAAAAAAGAAAAAAAGCAGCTTAGGATTCTAATATACCATAAGGTCAATAAGTAAAATGCCAAAAATCTAAAGCAATCCTCAGGATGCATTAAAAGAAGTAGAGAATTTGTAAAGGGGCAGGGGAAGGCAACAGGTTGGCTTTTTCATAAGCTAACAACAGGCTTCCACTTGCCATTATTTGCCTTCTAGAGGGCTGTGTTGAGATACTTGGAACTACATCATATGAGGAATGGATGAACTACCACAGGAAAAGACTGAAAAGGAGAACACGATGCTAGTCTTCAAATTCCTAAACTCACCATCTCTCCCTTTAATCTATTTTCCTCCGTTCCTGTTTTGGTGAAGGGCATCACCATTTGTCTATTCACCTAAACCAATAACCCAAGAGTAATCCAAGATGCCTCCCTCCCTCTTACTTTCCAATTCTACTTGAAAATGGCTGTTGGGCACCTAGATGGCTCAGTTGGTTAAGCGACTGCCTTCGGCTCAGGTCATGATCCCCGAGACCTGGGATCGAGTCCCACATCGGGCTCCCTGCTAGGCGGGAAGCCTGCTTCTCCCTCTCTCGCTCCCCCTGCTTGTGTTCCCTCTCTCGCTGTGTTTCTCTCTGTCAAATAAATAAAATCTTTAAAAAAAACAAAGAAAATAGCTGTTAAGTCGCACCTGGGTGGCTCACTCCGTTAAACTTCTGACTCTTGATTTTGGCTCAGGTCATGATCTCAGGGTCATGATCGAGCCCCACATCAAGCCCTGTGCTTAGCATGGAATCTGCTTGAGATTGTCTCTCTCCCTTTACCCCTCCCTAGACTCGAGTGCATAGGTGCATATAGGCCCTCTCTCCCAAATAAATCTTTAAAAATGGCTCTTAAAGGGGTGCCTGGGTGGCTCAGTCGTTAAGTATCTGCCTTTGGCTCAGGACATGACCTGGAGCCCTGGGATTAAGCCTTGAATCAGGCTCCCTGCTCAGTGGGAAGCCTGCTTCTCCTTCTCTCACTCCCCCTGCTTGTGTTCCCTCTCCAGCTGTGTTTGTCAAATAAATAAGTAAAATCTTTTTTTAAAAAATGGCTCTTAAAAGAAACTGAAATCTCTGACATTAAATTTTAAAACATAAAAATAAAAGCCAGAGAGATATAAAAAATAAAAATAAAAAAGCTCTTAGGGCCATCTGGATGGCTCAGTGGGTTACGTGTCTGCCTTCGGCTCAGGTCATAATCTCAGAGTCCTGGAATCAAGCCCACATCAGGGGCACTCAGTAGAGAGCCTGCTTCCCCCTCTCTCTCTGCCTGCCTCTGCCTACCTGTGATCTATCAAATAAATAAATAAAATCTTAAAAAAAAAAAAAAGCTCTTAAAATTGTTCTCCTCCCTCCTACCCAATGGTCATAGCCTCCTCTGCTCTACTACTTCCTTTCTCCAATACCCCTATATCCCTTTGGGAATCTCTCTCAACTTCAGAGTAGTTAATCAGTAGTAAATCGGTATATTCTTTCTATCCAAGGCACTGCAAGTAACTTAAGCCACTAAAATGCATGTATAGGTTAGCAAAACCTATTCACTCACTGAGGTGGGAGTGAAGGAAGAGTTTAAAAGAAAAGACATGCTCCTTCTCTGGACAATGGAATGTGAGAAGCGATGTCTAATACTGTTGCTATCCTGAGAGAGCAGTCAGAAGACAGAGCCAACTTGAGAAGGAACTTGGAAGTGAAATGCACACAGAAAATTAGAGCTGAAGCCCTGATGAGACTGAATCTCTGGATTCTGACACAGGGGCTTTTTTGGTACACAAGCAATAAATTCCCTTTCTGTCTTAAGACAGTTCAAGTTGAATTTTCTATCATTTGTCACGAGGATCCTAACTGATGAGCTCAACAGCAGTACTGACTTAATGATACTCACACAGTCTCAACCAGAGTACTGCAACTACCTTCTCCTTAAAGAAATCCTCACAATGCAGCTCCTAGAGCGCTGCCAGGATAACCTTTCTAAAACCAGACTGGAGGTTTCTCTTCTGCTTACAAATTGAAAACAGTCTCTTCTTCCTTACTCCTTAAGCATGACAGAAAAAAAAAAAGTCCCTACAGTTAGGCCCCTGCCGACATCTCTGGTCTCATCTCTCATCAAAATGAAAAATTTTTCTTTTTTGTTTAAAGATTTTATTTAATTGACAGAGAGAAGCACAGCTAGAGAGGGAACAAGCAGGGGGAGTGAGAGAGGGAGAAGCTGGCTTCCCACTGAGCAGGGAGCCCAATGTGGGGCTTGATCCCAGCCAGGGCTCCAGGATCATGACCTGAGCCAAAGGCAGATCCTTAACAACTGAGCCACCCAGGTGCCCCAAAACTTTTCTTCTTAAAAGGACACCAGCAACAAAGCGAAGACAACCCACTGAAGAGGAGAAAATATTTGTAAGTTATATATCTGTGCTAATGGATTTCTATCCAACGTTAAAACTCAAGAATAAAAAGATAAGTAAACCAATTTAAAAATAGGCACAAGATCTGAATAAGACGTTTCTCCAAAGATGATATACAAATAGCCAATATACACAGAAAAAAGATGCTCAGTGTCAAAAGTCATCAGAAAGTTGCAAGTAAAACCACAATGAGATATCACTTCATACCCACTAGGAACGATTATGATCAAAAAGGCAGACAATAAGTATTGGCAGGATGTGGAGAAACCAGACTACTTCTCTATTGCTGGCAGAAATGCTAAACAGTGTAGCCACTTTGGCAAATAGTCTAGCAGTTCCTCAAAAGGTTAAAAACAAACAGGGGGACGTGGGTGGCTCAGTTGGTTGGGTGACTGCCTTTGGCTCAGGTCATGATCCCGGAGACCCGGGATCGAGCCCCACATTGGGCTCCCTGCTCGGTGGGAAGCCTGCTTCTCCCTCTCTCACTCCCCCTGCTTGTGTTCCCTCTCTGGCTGTGTTTCTGTCAAATAAATAAATAAATCTTTAAAAAAATTTAAAAAATAAAAAATAAAAAAATATTTTAAATAAAGGTTAATAGAGTAATCATATGACCCAGAAATTTCACTCTTCATTCCAGCCACAATAAAATGCTCCTATTTTCCAAATGTACATCCCCAAGGAAAATGAAAACATGTCTACCTAAGTTTGTATTCAAATATTAATAGCATTATTTATAATAAATATAAACCCGAATGTCTATCAGCAGATGAATGGATAAATAAAATGTGCTACAGCCACACAAAGGAGTATTATTCAGCCATTAAAAAGTAATGAAGTACTGGGATGCCTGGCTGGAGCAGTCGGTTTGGTGTCCGACTCTGGCCTCGGCTTAGGCTGCGAGAACAAGGCCCCCCGCACTGGGCTCCACACACAGTGTGAAGTCGGCATGGGTTTCTCTCTCCTTCTCCCTCTGCTCCTCCCCCTCACTCTAAAAAAAACAAACCTTAAAAAAATAATGAAGTATTTATACTATACATGCTACAACATGGATGAACCCTGAAAACATGCTGAGCAAAAGAAGCTAGTCACACAAGATCACATATATATAAATATATATTCTACATATAAATGTAGAATACCATTTATATGAAATTTCCAGAACAGGAAAATTTATATTGATAGAATAAATTTATACTGATAGAATTTATGCTGATAGGATAGAAAATTTATACTGATAGAATAAATTTATACTGACAAAATTTACACTGATAGAATAGATAGAAAATTTATACTGATATCATTTATAATGATAGTAGATTAGCAGTTATCTAGGGCTGAAGGAGGAGTGGGGTGAGTTGGAGGGTAATGGCTAAAGAACAGAGATTTTGGGAGGAGTGGAGGTGGGTAGAAAATATTCTAACATTGATTATGGTGACAGTTGCACAACTCTGAATGTAACAAACCCCCCTGAACTGTACACTTTAAATGGGTGAACTGTATGTGAATTATATCTCAAGAAAGCTGTTAGGGGAAAAAAAAAAAAAAAAAAGAAACCCTCCTGCTCTAGAACACTCTTCTTGCCCCCAGTAAAACTGACCATTCTAACTATGAGTCCCTACTGTTCCCTGCAAGGACTTTGTGTACAAGCAATGGACACATATGCACTTATTGTCTTTTTCCTCTACTAAACTGTGATCCTCAAGCAGAGATTTGGCTCATTTTTCTTAGAATCCATGGTTTCTGTATACTGTGTATAAACTAAGTACATCATGAGCGCCTGGGTGGCTCAGTGGGTTAAAGCCTCTGCCTTCAGCTCAGATCATGATCTCAGGGTCCTGGAATCAAGGCCCGCATCGGGCTCTCTCTGCTCAGCAGGGAGCCTGCTTCCTCCTCTCTCTGCCTGCCTCTCTGCCTACTTATGATCTGTCAAATAAATAAATAAAATCTTAAAAAAAAAAAGAGTGCATCATAAGTATTTACTAAAAGACTGTCTTAAGGACTGTCACATAGAAAAGGGACTGTAATTGTTTCACATACTTCAACAGGCAGAAATAAAACTGCAAAGTTACAATGACAGATTTCAAGAATTTTCAAACAAGGGTTGTCTCTTTCTCTAAAACAGGGATTTCAGGGTTCTGTGAATTCTCAGAATTGATGCTCAAACTCTGAATGTATGTGTAAACAGTATGTGAACTTTTCTCGGGAGAAACTCTAACTTTCATTAGATTCTCAAAGGGATATATAAACCCAAAATGGTTAAGAATCACTGTTTTTAAAATGTCAGCATACTGGCCCAGGGATTTTAAGTAAGTTATTTTTTATTGAAGTATAGTTGACATACAATGTTACCTTAGTTTCAACTGTATGACATAGTCATTCTATAGCCCTATATATCATTATGCTCACCACAAATACAATTACCATCTATTACGATGCAACACTATGACACCACTGACTATACTCCCTATGTGGTACTGTCATCCCCATGACTTACTCATTTCATAACTGGAAGCCTGTATCTCCCCCTCTTCTTCACCCATTTTGCCTATTCCTCCACCACACCTCCCCTTTGGCACCCATCAGTTCTCTATACTTATGGGTCTATTTCTGTTTGTTTGTTCATTTTTTAGATTCCACATATAAGTGAAATCATATAGTATTTGGTTTTTTTTTTCTGACTTATTTCACTTAGCATAATACCCTCTAGGTCCACCAGGGCAGAGACTTTAGTTAGCAAAATTTCAGTTACTATTCAGGAGAAATTTTTCCCTATGCTATATTCCTTTGGTAACTAATGCAAAAAGAATTCACAATGCTAGTAGCTTCATAAACTTGAATTATTCACTTAAAAATTTTTATCAACTGCCATTTTAGGCAGGTACTAAAGAAATAGTGGTAAATAAGACCAAGCCCTTGCCCTCATGAAACTTACATTCTTGAGGGTAGAAACAGAAAAAAAAAAAAAAGAAAGAAAGAAAGAAAAAAAAGAGTAAATAAGATTTCATATCATATAATAATTCCTTTAAGGAAAACAGAACAACATGAAGGAACAAGATAGGATGGGCTTGGAGTTATCTTAGCTAGGGTTGTTAGGGAAAGTCTCTGAGAAGATTACATTTAAGCAGGAACTTGAGTAATTAGAAGGAAGCTGAGGGAAGAACACTCTAGGAATAAGGAATACAGAAAGTGCAGTGATTCTAAGATAAGAATATTGAATATCCGGGGCACCTGGGTGGCTCAGTTGGTTGGGCGACTGCCTTCGGCTCAGGTCATGATCCTGGAGACCCGGGATCGAGACCCGGGATCGAGTCCCGCATCAGGTTTCCTGCTCAGCGGGAGGCCTGCTTCTCCCTCTCTCACTCCCCCTGCTTGTGTTCCCTCTCTAGCTGTATTTCTGTCTGTCAGATAGATAAATAAAATCTTTAAAAAAAAAAAAAAGAATATTGAATATCAGCACTTGTGTTCTCAAAGAGCCACATTTAGTCCCTATACAACATTTAGAAGAGTATCTCCCACTCACATTCAAGAGAACATATTCAACATAATGGAATTCAATTCCACAAAATATTGTTTTAGAAAAGTCTTTATTGCTCAAGATCATCATGAATTAATCTTCAAGGCCGACAAGGCAATATCATTAGACAAAATGAGTAAAACCTCTGGGATTTTGTAATAAGGCAGAGAGAAAAAAATACCATGATTTTTTTTTTTTAAGAAGTCACTGCCCCTTAGTTTTACAAGCAAAGTTTATCAAGCATTCTATCAAGAGAATTCTTGGTTCAATCTGTCCTCCACCCCTAGAGCTTAGTGTTTTGCATCTGCAGTATTACAGTCTATGATGTGCAAAAAGAGTGGAACGACAGTCAGTGTGCACAAAATACAGGGAAGTGGATTTCAGTTCAAAAGGAGCTGTCCAATCATCAAGAGGCTGAACATTAGTGGAAGTGTTTGGAGACTAAAACCATCCTGACGGGTATCACAGAGATAACTTACAGGAAAAAGTTACCAGTAAAACTTCAGGGGCTTCAGGGAATTGTTCTCTTTCCTTCTCTCAGCCTGGACATCCACCCGTTTACACTTCTTATGTAAAAGCCCCTCAACCCAACCAACAAGGTGAATGTATAAACACCACATAAACCATAGCAGTAGCAAAGGATTAGCAGACACTTGATGAGGGGAATCTAGGAATTCTTTCGTCTCAGTAACAAGTTTGAATTAAAATCTTCAAATGGTATTTTAAAAGGCACAAAGACAGCCTGAAGCGGGGCGCTAGACGTGCCAGTGATTTGAGATTAATAATAGCAAAGTCAATTGACTTTACCTCAGACAAAAGCACGACGCAAAGCGCATGGAAACCCCAGAGAGGAAAATCCAAGAGGGAGCCTTCTGGACTCAAAGCACCTGGACAGATGGGACAGCTGAGTGAAGTCAGTGGGGAGAAGGGGGAAGGACTGCGGACAACAGGGGGGCGAGAGGCCACCTGGAGGGTGCCCAGGCACCCACGCCTGCATCCCCCAGCCCTTCCTGCCGCAGAAGGTCCGGGAGGACCCGGCGCCCGATGGAGTCCGCCGCTGCCGGCAGACGCTGAAGGAATCGCGGGGCTTGGCACCTCCCAAACGCCTCCGGGTCGGCCCTCTTTAGTCCCTGCCGGGGAGACCTCGAGTCATCCCTCCCTGGAGGAACGTTCTCCACAGGAGAAGAGGGAACGAGCCTCCGCTTACCTCCCGGCACCGGCGGCGGCTCGTGCTGCTTTCCGCGGGACAGGAGGGCCTTGGGCAGTAGCAGCGACACCGCTAGGACGAGGCCCGAGGCCAGAGCCACCCTCTGCACGGTGGAGTACGCCATGGCCGCTGCCCTCGCCAAAGGTGCAGACGCCAGCCGGAACCGGAACCACAGCGCCGCGGGCCTCCCGCCACCGAACCGCCGGCTGTGCGGACGGCGACGCGCGAGGGACAAGCGCGTGAGGCCCCCGCACGGCGAGCGCGGTCTCCGCACACGCGCGGGTCTCGGACAACTGCAAAGCCTTCTCTCTCTACGTCCCGCGGAGCGTTCTCCCCGCCCTTCCTTCTTCCCAGCCGGCTGGCCGCCCTGCTCGCCACCCGCCCCGACCACGCCTGCGCTCCTTACCGCGAGCCGCTCCCACCGCTCGCAGCCTCCGTCTGCAGCCGAACGGGAAAGTGCTTTAAGCGCACGTCTCCTGATCTCGCTCCACGGTGTGAAACCTTTTACAAACACCTCTTGATCCTCAGCACAACCCTCAGATTTCTTCCTGGGACCTCAAGGCCCGGAATGATCTGGTCTTAACAGTGCTGCATCCAAACTACCTCATTTGCTTTCCCTATCTTATTCCTTTGAGTTCAGGGAAGCTTGGCATGTTCTGTTCCCTCTGCCTGAAAAATTCCTGACACCGTCTGCACCGGTGAGAAACTTCTCCGAAGAACAACTGAAAAATATTACCCTCATGAGACTTCTCCAGTCAGCCCTCGCCTTCCTTTGTATTCCCACAGTCCTTCCTTCGTGTCTTTATTCATTTGTTTTATAAGCATTAACAAACATTTAGTTCCTACTATATATCAATTCCGGAAATCTCACTTATAGGGTCTGATGAATAGGATGGGTTTCTTTACGGAGCAGATACGTATCTAAGGAAATGCAGGAAAATCTTCTGGACTCGGGAACAGTCAGCTCAACTGGAAGAAGGGGTCAAGAAAAGTTCCTGAAAGTAGGTGAAATTTGAGTTTTTGAAGAATAAGTCACTAGACAGATGGGAGGAGTTAGAGTATTCAAACAAAGGATACAAAGAAAGCAAATGCATGAAAGCCTGTGTGCCTTCCAAAGATTACTGGTAATTCATTTTGGCTGGGCCACAGGGTTGGTGACAAGACCAAGTGATAAGGCTACAAATATAAGCAGGGGCGAGACTGAGAAGCCTGCATAAAACTTCCAGCACACCATGGCAGATGGAACACACCTAACAAAAATGAAAATAAAGAGATAAAGTGTATCCACTACAAGACTAAGGAGATGGAGTGAAAATATGACAACAGGCAAAAAAAAATGTCAACATTTTCTAAGATGCAACATTATCCAATAAACACAATGATAGTCACATATGTAATTTAAAATTTTCTAGCAGCCACATTAAAAAGCAAACCTGGGTGGGGAGGGGCGGCACCTGGGTGGATCAGGCCTTAAGCTTGTTTTTCCGGCTCAGGTAATAATTCCAGGGTCCTGGGATCCAGCCCTGATTCCAGCTCCCTGCTTAGCGGGAAGCCGGCTTCTCCCTCTCCCAATCCCCCTGCTTATGTCGCCTCACTGTGTCTCTGTCAAATAAATAAAGTCTTGTAAAAAAATAAATAAAAAATTAAAAAAGCAAACAGGTGAAATTCACTTAATACGTTTTATTTAACCCAGTATACCCAAAATATTCAACCTACAGCTGTTGTCACATTTCAGTGGCTTAACAGCCGCGTGACTAGTGGCTATCATATTGGGCAGTGCAGGTGTAGAACATAAAAACTGATGCACCTGCTGAGGGAAAGCTTAGAAGGCAAACTAACTTGCCCCTCAGAACCTGGGAGGTCTTAAGAATTGGAGGCACCGAGTTCTTTAAAGGCAGAGATGTAGATTGGAGCTGAATAAAGGATTGGTTGGAAGTCTGGTTAAGACGCAGGTGAGAGGGGCGCCTGGGTGGCTCAGTTGGTTAAGCAACTGCCTTGGGCTCAGGCGATGATCCTGGAGATCCCGCATCGAGTCCCGCATCGAGTCCCGCATCGAGTCCCGCATGGAGTCCCGCATCGGGCTCCCCGCTTGGTGGGAAGCCTGCTTCTCCCTCTCTCACTCCCCCTGCTTGTGTTCCCTCTCTGGCTGTGTTTCTGTCAAATAAATAAAATCTTAAAAAAAAAAAAAAGACCCAGGTGAGAGCCTTCAAATCTTGTACCTCAATTACTGCAGCTGGGTGGTGTTGCCCCCACCAGCTTTGTTCAGGCATCATCAATGCTGATACCACCGTCACTAAAAGCCGTTGAATACTTGCTGTATTCCTGGTATTTTATATAACAATTGATTCTAACAATTTTATGAAGTAAGCAATGTGATATACCCATTTTACAGAGGAAAAAAAAACCCAAGAAACAGAAGGCCTATGTAATACCCCAATTACACAGTATCAGTTGAAGCTATTATTAGAACCCAGGCATGTTTACTGTAGGACTTGCCCTCTTAACCAGCAGTTTTACTCTCTGGAAACAGGGAAGCTCCGTACTTATGGATAACAGGTACACCCTATGGAGTGGTATCTTATGGGATATGCTTCTAAGAGGTGCAGAGAAAGAGGTGATAACCTACCCCCAAAATTCTAGCTTGGGTGACTAGATAGGCATGGATTTGATATAACAGTATCTCGAGAACAGAAGAAACAGGTTTGTGAGACAAGGAGTTCAGAGTTTGCTTGAATTTGAGTTCCATGAAATATCCAGGTACTGCTCTCCAGTTGGACATATGGGTCTGATTCTCATAAGAGATGTTTGAGCTTGAAACAAATATGGAAGCAATTGGCCCTTCAATAGTAAGTGAAGTCTGGGAGAAAATAACATCAGCAAGAGTACTCATATAGACTGATGAGAGGCCGCAGCAGGAAAGCTAGATTAAACCATTATGATAAAATTCCCAAGTGTGAGGTCAGAAACAGGGTGGAAAAGAAAATAGTGGTCCAGATTTTAAAATCTCGAATAAGAAGTTACTGGGAAGTTAGAAGCTGACAAAAACCAAAGGTGTACCCAGAAGACATACTCTTGTAAGGAGAGTGGTGGGTTTTGCATTTACTGGTTTTGAGAGTGATTGTAGCTTCTACGCCTTTGCATACAGAAATGCATTGATAATAATACAAGACTCTGAATAAATGCCTGACTATAATCATTAAGGGCTTAGTTTTACTGTATTTTCTATCATTCTACACTTGAACCAACCTTTTTCCGTCTT
This sequence comes from Spilogale gracilis, assembly GCA_004023965.1. NCBI lineage: Eukaryota > Metazoa > Chordata > Mammalia > Carnivora > Mephitidae > Spilogale > Spilogale gracilis. Next base: position 1,719 of record PITA01033233.1, on the reverse strand, counting down.
GCCTGCCCTCCCACTGCGGTAGAACTGATAAATTGCTCCCTACAAGTTTTCTCCCTTGTTCCTGGCATCCTTATCCTTATGCCTTCACAACATTCCTGATTTACCTTTATTCCACTTATCTTGACATCCAATTTCAGCCCAGAAAAAAAAATGCTCATGGACCACAAGACCCAGAAGAGAAAAACCTACCTGTCTCAGGGCTCTTCTAGCCTTAAACCCCCAAAGAAGGGGAAGATCTCCGTCTCCTTCTCTTGGAATCTATTTCTACTCTCTCTTTTAATGACCAGCAGGGCTTCCCAATAGGAGGCCCGTGAGGGCCCATGGCTGGAGCCACTGACTTGCAGCTGCTGCCAATGATTTCCTTCCCTCCACCCCTTTCGCAGTTGACCTTGCCTAATATAGAAGGCTCAGATAAATCTGAACCCCTTCCAGGAAGCTCTCCTGGATGCTTCAGCTCATGCTAACTCTTCTCTTATTAAACTGCAGTGGACAGTGTTTATCATGGGTTTGTCGGGTCTTTTCACCTGGGCAGGAACCCCAGGAGGATAGGGTTATGTCTTCTTTCCATGACATGACCAGTCACAGAGCTGGCTCACAGTAGGTTCTTATTGAAGTATGAGGCTGCTGGTTTCTCTCTCTCTCTCTCTCTCTCTCTCTCTCTCTCTCACACACACACACACACACACACACACACACATACACTAATTTTGCCACAGCTGCAAGCAACTCTCCATCTTTCTAGGAGCCAACAGTCAGAGTTTCCTTGAAAAGTCACCTGAAAAGATAAATAAACTACTAGTTAGAAAATAAATAAGTCCTGGGGAGGTCATGTACAGCATGGTGACTACAGTTAGTAATAATGTATTGTATATGTGAAAGTTGTTAAGAGAGATCTTAAAAGTTCTCATAAGAAAAAAAACCCTGTAACTATGTGTAGTGATAGATGTTAGCTAGATTTATTTTGATCAGCATTTCACAATATAGGCAAATATTGAATGATTACACTTGAAACTAACGTGTTCTTTTTTTAAAACTAATATGTTCTATATCAATTTCAATATTCAATATATTTATATTTAAATTTAAAAAGACATGGTTAAAAGAAGTCACCCCAAAGAGTCTCATTTCAAAAAGTCACTGATCTTGGCCCGCATAGGTCACTCTGCCTCATCCACCTAATTTGCCCCTTCATGACCATGGTCATTAAGTTTGTGTCAAATTGGCTGGGCCACAGCACTCAAATATGTGGTCATACATTATTCTGGATGAGGGTGCTTTTTTTCTGTGAGGTGTTTTTTCTGTGAGGGTGCTTTTTTTTTTTTTTTTGATGAGGTTAATTTAAATCTGTGGAATTTGAGTAAAGCCAATTGCCCTCCATAGTGTGGGTGGGTCTCACCCAATCAGTTGAAGGCCTGGACAGAACAAAAGTCTAATCTCCCCTGAGTAAGAGGCAACTCTGCAGCAGGAGGTCTTCAGACTTGAACTGCAGAATTGGCTCTTCCTGAATCTCCAGTCTGTCAGCCCACCTTGAAGATTTTGGACTTGCTCTACTTCTATAATCACTTCAGCCAATTCCTTGAAATAAATCTCTCCCTTTCTCTTTCTCTCTTACTCTCCCTCCATCCCCATCCCCCATCCTAACCCCCCCCCCACATATCCAATTGGTTCTTTCTCTGGAGAACTCAGACAAATACAGGGACTTTGCCTATTCCCAAAAAT
>PITA01033232.1:0-13003 GCA_004023965.1 Spilogale gracilis | reverse complement strand
ATAAGCCAGGAAGAGAAGGTCAAGTATCACATGGTTTCACTTACTTGCGATACATGAGGGGTAACCTGGAGAACGGTGGGAGAAGGAAAGGAAATGGGAACTAGGGTAATCCAGGGAGGGAAACGAAACAACAGAGACTTTGGACACAGAAATAAACTGAGCGACTTGGTGGGAGGGGGGTGGGGGGATGGGAGAGCCTGGTGGTGGGTACTGGGGACACCTACAGTGTGGAGCACTGGGTGTTGGGAATGGGGAATGAATCTTGGAACAATGGAAAAAAAAAATTTAGTAACCAAAAAAAAAAAAAAAAAAAAGAAAGTGGCCATAGCGTTAGGAAGGGTCCTGAGGTCGGGCACAGCTTCAGGTATTCAAATGCCATTTGTAAACGGGTGCTTAATAAGAGAACGGTCAACACACTGGCCATAATAGCCAAGAGAAGGACTTGATTTGTTTGGCTGTTTTCAATAAAGGACAGAAGCCACACACGGCTTTGGCAGGAAACCTGTTCCCTGGGTGGGGGAAAATGGAATCCTCGGCTTTCCCAGGTCTTTGCAAAGACACGGTAACCAATCCTTGATTTCCCACTTGAGCACCAACAATCTAAGATCTAGGAGAAAAAAAAAAAAAAAGGAATGCCTATAGAGAGACAGTATAAAATCGGGTCCAATGCAAAGCAGAGAAAATCAGTTAAGGACCTGAGAAGAGGAAGGGGGTAGATGGTTAGGACAGCAGGCCTACGTGGAGAAGCCCAGCACTCAAGCCCATCTCTGTGCAGATCTGCTGCTCCTCCTTCACTTCCATCTAGATCGCCAGGCTTTCCCGTAACTTTCCACAGGTACCAGGACATCTCCAACTTTCACAGGAAGGGCTGCAAACCCTCAGGCTGCCAGGCTGCACTGTTTTCTCCTTCATCTGAGTCTGGAAATGGCTGCAGCCTGGGCCTTGACCTTGACCCTGTGATCTCCTATGTCAAGAAGTTAACACGGTTTCTGCCTCTAGCTAATGGTTTCCAACATCACAAAATGGGAGTCTATCTTATCAATTACGTGAACTTCAGTCTTTGGCATAAAGGTCATTATTGTGTTATACACCTGGAATCGCATTGTAATGAGGCACATCACATTCTCTTACAGTCAATGAGGGGGAAAAGAAGCACACAAAATGGAAATTACTCCTAAAATGACCTTGCTGGGTTTCTACATCTGGCTCAGAGAGTCTGTTTCTATACATTAGGAAACTGACGTGGCAGCTTTGTCATACCATGGGCAGCCCAGTCCCATGTTAGCAAACATGCTATTATGGAACATATGGCAGAAGCCTATTAGGAGTGTGCACAGTTGATGAATTCCCAGTGTCGTGTACCCATGATGTTTACTGACTCACTGCCTCCCTGCCCAGGGCTGCTTCTAAACACGTCAGAAAAATAAAATGGCATCCATATTTGTATGCAGAAGTTATTCCATATTTACACATGCTAATAAAAACAAAAGATTGCTTTTTAAGGAAGGGGCAAGATCCATAATCAATTTTCTTTCTTTTTTTTTTTTTTAAGATTTTATTTATTTGCTTGACAGAGAGAGAGAACACAAGTAGGCAGAGAGGCAGGCAGAGAGAGAGGAGGAAGCAGGCTCCCCGCCGAGGAGAGCCTAATGTGGGCCTCGATCCCAGGACCCTGAGATCATGACCTGAGCCGAAGGCAGAGGCTTTAACGCACTGAGACACCCAGGCGCCCCGCAATCGATTTTCTGAGCGGCCCAAGTGTTTGACATGTACTGCATGCCTTCCATTTCACTGGAGGAGCAACTTGGAAAACACAGGGAGACTGGCTCTGCGATTTCTCACCCCTTGCTGGGCCAGCAGTAGCTGAGAGCAGACGGGAAGTACCCAAGAGAGACAAGGTTACCTGCAGATCGCTCGTTTCTTCACCCTAAACAGCTTGCCTTAGATTGTTGTTCCGTGACTGAACAAATATTTGATGAACATAGTGAATGAATTAGCTCTGCGGAGAGCCATGACCTGATGGTGCCCTGAAACTTCTCTGCCCCTTTCATTAGTTACCAGCTCCCTCTCCAAGTTCCTCAGCCTCACTGTCTTTACTGGAATATAGCATTTGGCATCATTCACCAGGGCATGAAGTTCTGGCTCTGAAAACCACTGGTATTGTGGGTTTTGTGAGCAAATCACTTAACCTCTCCGAGCCTCAATTTCCTTATCCATAAAAGGAGTGCATTATCCTGTTTTGTCGGATAAAGATTCTTTAAGTTACAAGAGACAAACCAAACTATTTTAAGAGAACACAAAGAATAAGTTCATTAGCTCATACAGCCGGGAGGGATATTGGGCTATCTGACCAAATCAAAGGATGGGGACCTGGGCCTCAAATGCTACAATCAAGACTCAAAACCACCAGGACTCCCTTCTTCCTCCATCTCACAGCTCAGCCCTGTTCTGCCGTAGTTTCATTCTCTCCTATTACAGCCATATCTTCACTTGAATGAACTCGGCTGCTCTCAACCCTAATTTCACATTCTTCTACAATCACAGACACAGAGGCAAAGCTGTTTTTTTCTTCAAGTTCAAATCAAATCCTTCTTTAGTAAGCCAGGGGAGGCCTCCAACTGGCCGTGCTGGCTCACATGCTTACCTCAGGATGAGAAGTCTGTGACTGACCAGGCATGGGGTTGTGTCTATTTGGTACCTAGAGTACAAGGTGGTGGCTAGAGGGAATTACTAGAAGGGGGTTCAAACCTTGCTGAGCAAATGAGACAAAAAGAAAGCTACCTTTCTGCTAAGCTAACTTACCAAGTTGTGGGGATCTAGGCAAACAGCTACTGTTGCAAAACCACAGGTTTAACATCGTAAGTCAATGGCTTTCTAAGGCAAACGTCATAGTAGTGCTAGCAAAATCTCCACTACTTCTATTTATTATTTCTCTATCCACAGGTGGAACCTGCTTCAGTCACTATTAATGACAATTACAGTGATACTGGTTAACATTTCAGAAGCAATTGCTGCATGTTTGGAACTGCTTTTTGGAGCACCCTAACTGCCTGAAGGATAAAACAGGAGCTATTATTGTTCCCAGCTTTTACAGAAACAAACAAATGCCAAGGGAGTAATGCAACTTCCTCAAGTCACTCAGTGGAGTGAGGGTTTGGACTGGGAACAGAGTCTGTGCCAGAGTTCACACTCCCAACCACCAGGCCTCAATAACTCCTGCTCTATAAGGATGAGGTGTAGGCTGAAAGGCAGTTAATATTTTGTATTACACTGTGTGTTTTTCTCCCGACGCACTGCAAAAGCCACAAGATTGGTGATTGGATCTTACTCACAACTGCATAAGTATGCCACTCTTAAGGTCTACATGACTGGTACGAGCAAAGTATAGATAACGAACTGGGCTAGACTTTTTTTGAGTGCCTGAATATCATTTAAATAATAGTGCTTTTGAAAATGCACATCCATTTTCCTAAAATTCAGAAAAGATGCATGATATTCAGGTGCCTAATAACTTGGCTGCTAGTTAATCATGCTTGACACTTATATAGCACTTCACCTTTTAAAATCACTTTAGAATATGTTAGTTCATTAATTCCTACAAGATCCATGTGAGACAGGGAAGGTCTCTGCACCTGCCACTGATCTCCCTTCCTTCCAGTATCTAAATACTTGGTGGACCAGGGAAAGAAGAACAGAATTGGATAAACCAAGCAAGGAAACACAGGCAGCCAAGAATGAAGGAAACTAGGAAGCAGTAAATCTGAAAGGAATGTCCTCTGATTCTGGAGAGGTTTGCCCTTGACATATAAACTTACAACATACAAAAATCCATATAATAATAATGACTCATTTCAAATGGTTAAAATGTAAGAAAATAGCAATCAACCTGCCATCTTCAACTTCAAATGCCTAACACCAATCACTTGACCTTATCTGTGGTCATTTCCTTTGATTAAGACATGCTTCCAATTGTAAATTTTCATAATCTTTTAATACTTATATGCCAAGTTCTGTTGCCCATTCTGATTTCTGCTCTTCTCAAAAACGATCTGCCTAAAGTTAAGATCTAGTATGACTGGGCCATGTTCAGCCTAGATTCCTTCATGTTCTCTTGTCATTCGGCTAACAGTTGGCTCTAGGTTTGGATGTGATGTTGAGCTAATTCCACCAGTCATCTGAATGTCTCACTCACATCCTGGGACTTCACCTCCTTCTCCTTAGTCATGGATGCTGATCAGCACTGAGAGTTCCTAAAAGTAGAGAGAGAGAAGGGTACCTGAACAAGGTAATAGGGCTAAAAACACCACCTTATGATGCTTTGGAGCCCCCCAAAAACACTTTCAAAATTAGTGAGAGGTCATCCCAATTAACACAATGGCATAAAGATCAGACCGACCAAATCCAGATCCCCATACAGCATATATTTCTAATTAGTAGATATTACTAGTAGAATCATCTTATTTCTGGCATCAGCTCATCCTCCTTCCTCAAGATACCGAGGATTAAAGGGAAGGCAGTATAGGATTATAATTTGAGCTCACATTCTAGAATCAGGAATACCTGGGTTCAAACTGATTGAACTAATTACTAACCATATGACCTCAGCCTAGTTGCTTAATCTCTCTATCAGTTTCCACAGGATAATACCAGAACCTACTTTATAGACTTGTTATAAGATTAAGTACAGTAATCACCCACAGACTTAGCACAGTATTAGGGATATAGTAAATACTCAGAATTAAATATTATTAACTGTCTCCAGGTCTCTTTGATATTCTCCCACTCAATTTTGAGGTATGATACTGAGACTTCCTTATAATGGCAAACCCAAGAATTCTAGGTGTTGATTGAGAAAGAGGAATATGGTGTGGTCTGTGTTAAAACACAATGATCTTTACCCACTCAGGCTAGAAACAGAAACATTCCAAATCACCCAAAAGGTCAGATGTTTTCCAACAGTTAGCAGACTAATATGCAATGTTGACCCTGGGCAAAGTGAGGGAATAGAGCGGTGATCTGTCTATGATGATTATGTTTTTTTTGTTGTTTGTTTTGTTTTTGTTTTTGTTTTGCATGTACCCTCTTCCCTCTTCTTGAGATGTTACCCTCACTTTATTTTATTTTGGGGCAATTGAGGCCTTCCCACATGCTTTGGAAGTCCCAACAAATAAAGACCACTTTACTCATGAGGGCTTCTCTGGCAGCTCAAGGCTCCCAAGGTTACTGATAGTAGCTTTAGTCCCTTTCCCATAACCACATCATTAACCTGGAAGATTTTTTAGCTCCTTTCCCTACCTTCAAACAGCTACAAAGATAATCCAAGATAAAGGGATTTGGCAGTGTCTCTGATTACCCACTAGCATGGGACATGGCAAGGATGTGTTTGGGGGGGTGGGGGGCTGGGAGGGGTGTTATCAAGTTCATGGGGTAATTTGCACTGGTACAAGGAAATCGGAGCAGAACTTTTTAGAATCAATCCACTGGGGGAAAATATAGAAGGAAGCATTCAAACCACAGTGCTCAAGCAGAATGAACACTTACTTCACAGACACAATTACAACTGCCAGGGGAGAAAATTTTTCCAAAACTATTTAATCTCCGAAATGGGCAATAAGCTTGTCAGCCTCTTGGGCATTTCAACCTTGGTGCAATGGTTCACAGCAAATCTTTCCATGACCAAACCCTATAAGATTCATCAAGTGTCTCCATTCTCTCACAATAAAAGTCATTTAAGGCTCTAAGGATGAGGCAAGCTTTGTGTGCAATATATGCTCTCTCTGTCACCAATGCAAAACCTGGGGATGAGCTGGAGAAAGAAGCCTTGAAAAATGAGGATATTCATCTTGCAAGTGTTTGAGATGCTATTTCTAAGCTAATCTCCCCTACAAATCAACAAGCCCAATTCAATTCATGTCCAATTCAAGCTTGTCTTCCAGAATGTCTAGTAAATCTTCAAAAACATGAACTATGTACTTGCTTTGTGTCTCACTTTCTACCCATCCTCCTCTCAGCTCCATGAGTTCATTATAGCCTTGGAAGGTATTAAGAGTCAGACTAGAATTAGCCACCAGAGAATTTACTAGAAGTAGCCAATTTTCCCCCCATCATGTCTATTAATGACTGCAACATCATAAACAATAAAGTTTAATTAGGAACTAAAGTGTCTATAGCAATTAAATATGAAGGAAGTATTCAAAAACACAGCAGGAAGGATCATATTTTTAAAGCATTTAAATTGCAAATGATGTTATTGACAGAGCTTTTAAAAGAAATTTTGTGTTGGGGGAAAAATGTCTAAAGTGCAGTGTTGACTCCATGACATTTACAGACAAATAAATATTTAGGATGGATCAATTTGTAACTATGAGCAGATGCTTCAGGAAATATAGAGAGCTAATGGGAGCTGTCCTTAATTTCTACCTCACTAAGACAACGAGGAAAGAAAACCCAACAACTTAAAGGATTTCAGAGGAATGACATGACTCATTAATGTTAAGGCCACTTCAAATTAAAGGATTTATCTTCAGCTACTGAGAGAAGAAATTGTTAATGAGTTTCATGCGTGAATATTTGGAAAGGGCTATCACTTGCTCTTTAGGCATGAAACTACCTGAAGTTGTACCCACAAGTATTTAGGTTTCTAAGACCAGATCCTAAATAATTTTGCCTCACTGCTTGATAAACAGTGCTGGGAATGGAAGCTGTGTGCCCAAAATCCACTGAGAAAAGTGGAGAATGTTGGGCACCACAGGAGATGCTAGAGAAATGCTGGAGAAAAAGGGAAGACATGCAAAGGAAGGGCTAAGCCTTCACTGCTAAGCCTTCACAGCCTTCACTGCTGTAACCTCATGCCCTCCCAAACATAGTGGGGGTAACTTCAGAACACAATGTAAATAGGGAGAAAGGCTAGGTCTGTCTTTCTGAGTACTCTGATGCACTGCATAGCTACTGACTCTGTCGTTTTTGGCATTTACTCTTGAGCTGGGAAATTTGCAGTCTTCTTCCAAATTTAACTCCATTATATATGAGGACCATTCCAGAGAGATGTCCATTTGAAGCCTCTGATAATAAAAGTTTGGTGTTTGAAAGAACTGTGCTGAATAAGTTGTTTTGTTCCTTATGAACAAGTTACCTAAATAGCAGTCTCATGGAAAAGGAAAGACTCAGGTGCAAAGTCAAAGGAGAAGTGCAGAATATGAAGACTTAATGGGATTGGGACTTTGTAGATCATGGCACCATCGCCTATACCAGTTATGAAAAAAGACATTAGATTAAGGGTTTCTTGACAGAGTTGGGAAACTGCCAAAATAACTGGGCATTTGTTCATTGGCTCCTGGGATGACCTACCTCTGTAATTCATTTCTAAGTTTGGGAAGAAAGCAGAGCCTGATATTCTTGAAATGCCTTTCTAATGGCCAGGAATCATGACAATTTTATTTTCTAGTACAATTATGTTTCTTCCTATTCTGTGTTTCAACTGCAAAGGAACAGAAGCATGGCATTCCCAGTTGAAGTTTTTAAGTTGACAGTCTGATAGTCTGATCTATTTTTATTTACTTTTAAATTTAAATTCAAAGTCAGTGTTCATAGGTGCCTTCACAACAAGCCGCAGGCCTATGGAAGATACTCCCCAGCTCCTTGTTTATCTAAAGTTTGGCCTCCTCATTATGATCAATTAATATTTCAGAAGGTTCGTTTTTTTTTTCTGAAATTGGAAGACATGTCACTTTCCAGAAAACCACTTTCATTGCTATTCATTTTCTTTTCAGTGTCTTATATATGACTCAAAAATGCACTGATGATTTCATAATGAGAGCATATTATGTAGAAATGGAAATATAATCTTTGAAAAGTGTGACTTTTTACGCGTTAGGTAACATTTCTCTTCAATTTCCCTTTTCATGTGATTTTTTTTCTTCTTCTTGTCTAAAGGGAAATAAGTGTTAGGAGAGAACTGACATATATACCAGGAATTTAAAAAGTATATTTCCTGAACTACTGTAAAATCTAAAGGGACCAGGTGATTAAAGTCCTTCATTTTTAAAGAAATTTCTTTGAGAAATCCCAGAAGCTAGAGAAAAATTGTTTTTATTATTGCTTAAGTTTTGTTTAAAGGCACAGAATCTACCAGGTTTATAAAGAAACAAAATATTTGCCTCTAATATTATAAAATTTTTTGTGTGTTTTTAAAAGTAACATAATTTATAATGTAAAAGATGCCAATAAAGTCAATGACCATGAATATCATCATAAGGTCATTTATTCATTTATTTCATAATTTATTTAAGAAGTAAATGAGGAATACCTACTATATGTGATTACATAGGCTATTATGGCAAGCATGAACATGAATAACATATGTCTTTAACTTTAAGAAATTTATAATATATTAATAGGGACAGACATAATCAGAGAACTATAATATAGGTCAGAAGGATTCATTAGTTGCATATAAAATCTAATTTGTCTGACATGAAAATTGCTACCCCAGCTTTCTTTTGAGGTCTGTTGGCATGATAAATGGTTCTCCCCCCTCACTTTCAATCTGGAGATGTCTTTAGGTTCAAAAGGAATCTCTTGCAGACAGCATATGGATGGGTCCTGCTTTTTTATCCAATCTGAAACCCTATGCCTTTTGAATGGAGCATTCTCCCCATTCACATTGGGAGTAACTATTGAATGATACGAAATTTAATGTCATCATATTTCCTGTATATCCCTGTTTCTTAGAATGTCTGTTAATTTCTGGTCTATGTCAAAAAGTAATGATGTATTATATGTTGGCTAATTGAACATAAAAAAATATAGGTCAGAAAGTTCAAAATATTATGGGATTTCTAGTTTAAGATGGCTTACTGACAGTATAAGTAAACCTGTCTTCCCTCTCAAATTACTACTGACATAACCTTATAAACAAACCATTATAAAAACCATGATAAGAAAGGAAAACCAGACATCGCAACAGCAGAGCAGGAATTTGGGAAGACATAAATAAGATAAGAATAGATTGATAAGCATTTTTGTTCCATGTAGCTTAAAGTAGTTTTTGGTAGACCAAGTCATCTGTTGAGAAGAACTATTTTCCAAAAGCAAAATAAACACAAAAACATCCTCTGTTTAAAGATATACACAGCTGCAGAAATAATGAAATCTGGAAGGCTAAAAGCATGGGAAGGGGAGACTCTTAGAAGGTACAATAATGATCTTCAGCTGCACTTTCCCTGGAAGCTTGTGCTGATTCTTGCATGGGTAGACTGGGAAAATGGGTTTTGACTGGGCAGAGGGCCATTGTTGAGGACAGAGAAACCGACAGATATTTTGGAAGTTAGGTGAGATGGAGTTAAGAAATTGGATACCTGAGGAGGTTCAAGAGAGAACTGATCCTCTCTCTCCCTCAAAATATGTACCAAATTCTGAAGGTGTACAAAATAGGAGGCTTAAGAACTAAGCTGCAAACTCTGAAAAGTAAAGTGGAAAATTCCACATCTCCGGGAGTTAAGGGTAAGTGGTCCTAGTGAATACAGCAAGCTCTTAACTGGAAGTGAGGAAAAACTCTGGACTAGAGACAGGGAAAATGAGATATAGATTGAGTTTGAGTTCATTTAATAAAAAACTGTAATCCAGCCTAAAACTGGCCCCATCCTAAATGATTTAAGTTAACCCCATCACTCTATCTACCTAGCAAAGGAAAGGATAATCCTTTTCTGGTGCATGATCACAATATCTGGGGTTTCATCTATGTTTATGTATTCAGTGTTTTTCACTTATTAAAATCATTCTAGGCAGAGTAAGGAAAAAATAGGCAATATAAAGATTCATAGATAATACAGACATTAGTTTTATAAGATAAAAATTATAGAAAACTGATTAATATGAACAAGGAAAGAAAAATGAAAAAGGAAATGTTGGTTTTTTTATCAGGTAATTAGAATCTGAGTCAGTCATGTTTACATTTTATATATATATAAGCATTGCATAATATATATTATATATACGATGTATTTATATATATGTATAAATGATTCATTATAGGGATTTGTCCTTACACAACTGTGACAGCTGGTTAAAAACTCACTGTATGGTGGATGTCTTTGTATTTTGTGCTGTAGCTTTATGCTTAAAACATTAAGATTATGGGGAAAATAGATAGCTATATATATACAGGACAGTGAGAATAAACTAGAATCCAAAAGAATGAGTGGAACAAATGAAGATGGACTAAAACCCACACTAGCCTTTCACTGCTTTTAATTTTTATGGTAATTTTCATGCACAAGAAATTCTTACCCTTTATCACACAGTTGACTGAGGTTTCAGAGAAGCTGAAAGAAGAAGAGATGCTGAAGACCTAGCTACTGCCCAACCTCAGTGACACAAGCCAACAGACCAGTGACAATGTGTGTGAGAAGCAACAGCATCTGCTGTTACTTCATGTCCTTCTAGGTATAAATTAATATGACTATTGCTTTAATTCATCCTTCCACAACTTGCATATCATGTCTTTTGTGGGCCACTTGAACCTAAAACATATAAGGAAGAGCACTCTTGAAATGTAGTAGCCTAGCTTACTTGACATAATACAAAGCCACCAAATAAAACCTATACAAAGAATTAGATGGGGATTCCAGAAATAAAAAGTGTTCTATCTTGAAGTAAAATTAATGCAAAACTGGACAGAGTTGTGCACAAAATTAGTAAACTTGAAGACAATCGAAAAGATCCAAATTGGAAGCACAGAGTGATTTTTAAAAATGAGGAGGGGGCAAGAATAGAGCAAAAGAGAAAGAGTTTAAATGCATACAATGCATACATCAGAAAGAGAGGAAAGTACTGGAAAGAAACGATATTTGAAGAGATAGTGGCAAAAACCCCCTCCAAAGTGAAGAAAAACATTAATTCACAAATTCAAAATACTCAGCAAACTACAGACAGAATAAATATTTTAAAAAATCATTAAGGCGCATCATAGACATATGTACTTTAAAAAAGACAAAGAAAATAAAAGTTAAAAGCAACCAGGTGGGGGCAAGGGGGGGGGGAGAACCACAATCTTCAAAGGAACACCAGTTAGAAAATTGGTGACTTCTCAATAGAAATGATGTACACCAGAAGACAATGAAATAATACCTTAAAAATATTGAAAATAACTGTCAACTTAGCATTCTACACCTAGTAAAAATGTATCTCAAAAATAAAGGGGAAATAAAACATTTCTAAAAAGCCAAAAATTAAGACAATTCATTGTCACTAGGATTGCATTAAAGATGATATTAAAGAAAGCTCTTTAAGCAAAAGGAATATGATCACATAAGGAGATATCAAAATGAAGAAAGAGTAATTAGTAGCAATACAAAAAAATACGTGGGCAAACATAACTGAATTGAGATGGTACACAGGTTCTATCATTATTATGGAAAAGGTAAAAGTCATCGTTTGTATTAAGCTGCAATAAGTCATGGAAGAATATTTTGGTCTCTTAATCATTAAACATTTGTTTAACAATGTAAAACCAGTAAGATAATAGAAAAATTAAAGGATAAAATATCCAAGAGAAGGCAAAACCCCCCCAAAAACAAAAAAACAAAACAAAACACCAACCCCCCCCCAAAAAAAAACTCACAAAGGGAATAAAAAAACAAAAGCAAATGGGCCAAGCAGTAAACACATAATAGAATGACAGATATAAACCTAAATATACAATTAAGTACATTAACTATAAATGGAAAAAAATAGTCCAAGTAAAAGATTAATATTTTCAGACTAGGTTTTAAAATGTTATATGTGCTTACAACAATAAAGAGGTACCATGTATCCTGTAAATATTAATCAAAGACAACTGGTATACCTACATTGATATCAGCCACAATAACCTTAAGGAGAAAGGATTACTAGAGAAAAACAAGGTCATATCATAATAAGGTGCAGTCTACCATGAAGTCATAAATCTGAATGCACCCAATGTAAAAAAAAAAAAAAATTGGCAGGTTTCTGCTATAAGTCATATACAAAAACACTCCAAATTCAGTGATTTTTTTCCAAAAGAAATCCAACTAACTATAAATGAGAAGTAGTAATGATTCTGGAAGTAGTAGACTATGGGTAATTGGTCAGGAAATTTTTATCAGTATGTGTGTGTGTCTGTCTATTATGCCAGTCTTCTGCTCGTGGAGCAACCAATTTCAATGTTTACTTCTAGGATTAAGCTGTATGTATAGCTTTATAAAGTGAGAATTTTGTAAGTACCTCTAGTAACTTATGGTCTTCTATGCCAAGATAAGCGTCCATGAACTATATTTAATGAGAAGTTCATTTAGTTATGGGTCTCTCTTCCCTTGTCCAGCCCCTCCTGTTATTAGAACTTGTATTTGCTACTAGGTCAATAGGAATTCTCATTTGTGCTAAGTAAATAAGATGTCTCTATCAATATTTTTCAATCAAGATCCTCAGATACAAATATGAGCAAACATGCATGAAACACTAACCATTTGAGGGAAACTGCAGCATGAAGAGTCACTAGCTCAACAAAACAAAGGTAATCACTAAGGAAGCAAGTTAGCAGAAGAAACAGGAAGAAAAAGTATATATATGTGTATATATATATATATATACACATAAAGATCTCATCAATATTTTAAAAATACATTATCTATGATAAAAGCAACTGGCTTCTATGAAAAATAAATGAGCAGAATTCTTGGAAATTAAAAACAGAATTACCATAAACTTAATAAATCAGAATAGTTGAAAATTTAATAATGAACTCAAAGATCAAAATGAGAGATTCTCCTATAAAACAGCACAAATGACAAAGGGCTGAAGGGTAAAGAAATAGAAATGACTCATTAGTTTGTAAAGAACAATAAAATGTTCAAGAATCTCAATGAAATCTTTAAATCAAGCTGTAATTAATTGGGATCTGTCTTAGCAGATCTCAAATAAAAAAAGATACAAGGTCTTAGAAAAAATGAGAAAAAAGACTAATTTTATTATATAAACATTTTAA
>PITA01033231.1:0-12999 GCA_004023965.1 Spilogale gracilis | reverse complement strand
GCTTCTCTAGTTCCTCCCCACTAAGCTCCTCTTCTTCATCATTTTCACTGCTAGTCTCAGAGGAACGAGAGGAGTGCAAAGAGTGTTCCTCTTTTACTTACTCTAAAATGGAACTTCCTTCCTTTAGGGGGCCTGTAAACTTGTCCTTTTTAACGGTAAGGCAGCTCCGTATCAGAGCCCATATAGCCATAGTACCTGTTGCTAAGGGCTGCTGAGCATCAGCCTTTCTCAGGTCTTTTCCCAAATGCTCCCATTGTGGAACATTTAAGAGCCCCTCATCTAAAAACCAGGGGGCCTGATGTTCTATTGCTCTCAGAAATACTCGAGCAGTTTGGGCATTTAGGGGGTCCCGTTAGCTTTTAAAAGCGCCCGCAGGGGGCTCTCCATACGGAGTCTAGAAATTTCTGATCCCATGGTTTTACTTTTTCCTTTGTAGTCACGACTCGCGAATGTGCAGCTGCTATCCCTTTGTGGTTGCTATAAAGCAAGCTTTCCTTTACCTTTGTGGTTACCGTCTGGCGAACTTATACCTTTTTTACCTTTGTGGTTGCCTCTAGGCAAATGTTATTATGCTGCAGCCCTTTGTAGTCGTTCTCTGGCGAACTTATACCTTTTTTACCTTTGTGGTCGCCGTCTGGTGAACTTATACTTTCTTTACCCTTGTGGTCGCCGTCTGGCGAACTTATACTTTCTTTACCTTTGTGGTGAACCTATACTTAAAATCGTCAGGGGAATTCAAAGGGGTTTCTGTTTTGGGGGTACTCACGGTTTTCCCGGGTTTTGGCACCACTTGTCGCGTTCCCCGCCAGCAGAGAAGCCGCACACACGGGTCGACGTTGAAGCTCCCGTTTATTCTCTGGTTCCTCCCCCTCTCGTCTCTCCTCTCTCCTCTCCCGTCATCTCCTGACGTCTCCCGTCGTCTCTCCTCTCCCGCCTCGCCATGTTGCCGCCTCCCTCCTCTCGCCACCTTGCCATCTTGCCCACCTCATGTCGTCTCCTCACAGGAAGCTTTCTAGCCCCCTTTTATATAGTATCCCAGCCAATCAGAGAGGAGATCACGCGGGGCGTGGACTGCACGGCCAGCAGGCATTGGTGGCGTCCGGTGATCACGCACTGAGCAGGACCCACGTATGAGGCGTGCGGTCACGTGATCTTCAGGGCGGGCACTTCCTGGAGCTGCTTCATGCCCTCGGCGCCAAAGCCTCAGCAGCATCGCTGCCGGCGTCCCATGTGGTGCTCTCCACAGCAGACACAGCGCCATCTATGGGGGCGTGCCCCCCTGACACTTCTGTTTCTGCTGCTTTTTTTGCTTCTCTGTTTCTGTCTCTCTGCTTCTTTTTTCTTTCTTTGCAGACTCTCTGCCTTTGCCTCTGCCTCTGGCTCTACCTTTGTCTCTCTTGACTGACAAGGTCCCCAGTCTTTTATTATTCAAAAGTGAGGAAGTTGGGTGGTGCTCTTAGGTTAAAGTTAAACAAAGTGATCCATAGCAGGCAGAGCTAAGCCTTTCTAAGAAACTGGCCTTTACCATTAAAAGGGAAGTTTGTGAATAGACTCAGTTTGAATAGTTGAGCAGGAAGAACAAAAGGCAAGTAAAGATGGTTACTTTAGCGACAGTAGCTTAACTCCAGATTCCTCTTGGCGGGGAGGAGGGACTTTCATTCACATTCACAGGTACCTCCACCAAAGTTTCCAATGGTTTGGGCGTGGCAGGAGGAGTGGATAGTGCACCGTCCCTGACAGTAGGTGTTCAGAATTGTTTGATAACTGTCTAGCTGAATTCCTGGGACCCGACGAAATTTAGGTCTCTTACTCCTCCGCCATCTTGCTCCTCCCCCAGTTCTAGCATTTTAAATTCTAGCTTTTACCTTTATACACTTAAACATGCTTACTGAGTTGTCATATTTAAAGAATACATTTGACACAGATCTGTCCCTCCCATTCACAACTTCTAATGAATAAATAAGATCAGTATACTTAACCTCCTCCATCTTCTCTTCCCTTCCAGTTTATGCTCATTTTGCTAAACTGTCAAAATTTGTGTAATGGTAAATATTTATATACTTATATCATGTGACCATAATTCCCACATTTGTAGTTTTAAACTTAGACCTAATAAAAATATATTTAATACCCATTAATAGTCTTTTTACCAGAGATTTTCCATTTATTACTTGGTTGCTCAAATTTATCTTCTACAGTTTCTTCAGAAATATTTTATGGCTACTATATCCTCAGTAACTTTTTATTATTAAAAATAGTTGTTTTCAGGTGTGCCTGAGTGACTCAGTTGGTTAAGCGGCTGCCTTCGGCTCAGGTCATGATCCTGGAGACCCGGGATCGAGCCGTACATCGGGCTCCCTGCTTGGCAGGAAGCCTGCTTCTCCCTCTCTCACTCTCCCTGCTTGTGTTCCCTCTCTCACTGTATTTCTCTCTGTCAAATAAATAAATAAAATCTTTAAGAAAATAGTTGTTTTCAGTCATACAATACTTGAATAACAGTTTAACTGCATATAAAACACTTGAGTCATGTTTTTTTTTCCCCCAAACTTCATGGGCATTGATTAACCACATGTTAGCAATGGTTGTGATTATTTATGTGAAGCATGCGGCCAGTCTGATTTTTTCCCTATCTTCATATGAGATCTCACATTTCTTTTCTTTCATCCCCAGTGGAGCTTCCTCTTGCTTATGATCAATCTTAACCAGAGTTTCCAGGAATAGAATGTGTTCAATTTGTAGCATCAGATTTTCTTTCATTTCATATTGAATATTATATTTAAATATTTTCTTTTCCGTTTATATATTTGTCTCTGTACTTTCCCCATTTCTTTGTTTCCACTTTCCTCAAGCTTATTTGCCATTTACCTGGCTGCCACATAAGCAGATTCAATCCTCCTATTACCTGTGATCGATATGGTCATCATTTATGTCATGTGAGGTTTAATTTTCATTTCCACTTCTTTCTGGGTTCTGCTAGCTTACTTTTTCATTTCCCTTTATTGTATTTTCATTTATTCCATGATTCCTTGTTTCTCTGCATCACACTCACAAGTTGTAGAGGACGCGTTTTCATTTCAAATTCTTGGGAAAATTCTGGCTAATATTTCCATGTGCTCTACAGCAAAACTTTTCTGCTTTAAGTCCATCTGCTTTTTGTTTTCTTATTCCTTTTCTCCTTCATCCTTCTTATAGAATTTGCACTAAAAAAGCAACTAAAAAAGCAATATAGTTTCATATATTGTTTCCAAAATGAGAGGAGGTTTTTTGGGGGTCTTTTTATGCATCAAGTTTCTGTTTTTGCTTTCATTTTCTTGTATTGGATTAGCTTTGGGTGCACATTGTTTTGGGGGAAGGTAGTATGGATATGGGGCTGGAAAAATTATTTCAGCTAGTTGGGATCCTCCTGGGCCTAGGGTAAACTCCATATGTCACAAAATTTTGGTGTGTGTGTTTGTATGTAGGCTTAGCTCCCTTTGGCTATATGAGGCTGCTTATTGCCCATAGATCACCCTCTATACTAGTGCAAAGTTGAAACTATGATGGTTCTGTGCACTTCCCTGCCTTATCCCATTCTTTTCTGCATCTCTATGGTGTCTACTGGGGTTCAGGGAAGCTCCTGAAGCATACTCATGCGACCAGTGCTTCTTTTATAACAAAGGATCACTGGTTTTGCCCCTCTGTGTATGCGATGGAGAAGTGGCTCTCCATATATCATTTCAGTGAACTTGAGAGTTCTATTATAATTATTACTGTGAAAATAATGAATAATATGATTTAAGGCAAGAAAGATTTATAGTTTTAAGTGAAGATAATTTTCCTTTCTGTCATTTTTCTTACAGCTTTCAATAAGCTTCTGAAAGTTGAAAAACATAAGTTAAAGTTAAAGTTAAAAAAATATATAAAACTTTTCAGTTCTTATAATTAGACATCCCTAACACACAATTTTAGGCAGCTTCACAAAAGTTAACCAAAGTTATTTCAAAATTTGCTCCTAGTCAAGAGTATAGATAAAATTTTCTTTGTTTTTATTTTCAATTCTTGCTCACCCTCCAGTAGGCTATTTCCTATATGGCTCTATGAGAATATGTACTTTCATGTTATTAAAGCCACATTTAAGAAGAAAGTGTTATAAACAATGCCCAATTTTATTATATTCTCTGGCACCAATCTGTTTTCATAGTGTAGCTTAGTTAGTGCCTGGACGGACAAGGTGACCCTGCAGCCATTGTTACCGTGCTGACATTGGCTCCCATTTGATCAGGTGAACATTGTCACCCTCTAGTCACTGGGTCACACTGTCCTGAGCCATAGGAACACTGTTGGACACAATCCCACCTATAGTGATCCTCAAGACAAACTGCAAGAAGGAGCAAAACAGAACCAGATTTTTCTTATTAAAACATTTTGCCAGTCAAGTCTTTAAAATCCTTGTAAATACATGACCCTTTCTTTTAATCAAATAGGTTTCCTTGTCTTGCCTGCAGTTTGGTTTTCAACTTAAAAGGTTACTTTGAAAAAACAAAATAAAAGAAGGAACTGTTGAAATTGTTGCTTACTTAGTGCAATTTTGGTTGACATCAGGAATTTCAACCAAATACCTAGTGTCAAGCACTTACATATATGATATAAATGATTCTTACAAACTGTCTTGCTTTACCACATGGCTCCCTTAGCAAATGCAAGTGTGTGTGTGCATGCATGCATGTGTATGTGATAATTTTGAGTATGCTTCCTCTTAAAGCCCACTCTGGAATTTCAGCTTACACTTCAGTGCATCAACACAGAATTCATTATGCTCATTTCTCCAAATATCATTTATGTATTTGTTAACTTATTTTTAAATTTATTGTTTATTTATTAAAACCAATAAATTTGTTAAATTACCCTTTTAAATTATATTAATTAAAGAAGTTATATTTTAATTTATTAATATATTAACACATTTATTAATTTGTCTGTTTGCAACTTTATTCCACAAATTCATTGAGATACTTATCAAAATACATATAGTACTCAGAGATAAAATAAATATGTGAGAATCAAGTAAGAAAAAAATATGGTTACAATGTAGACATAAATGAATATCACAATTCTTTGAACTTGTAAAAGGTGAACTACAAATTGGCTCTGACTTATCTCACTATCAAAACAAAGAAAGAATAGTACTCAGGTATAAGATCATAGTTTTCTGAAGACAAAAATACTCCCAGTATTCATGGAAATCAAAACTCTTGAAGATACTTTGGTCTGAGGAAATTAAGAAATTCTCTCAATGATTTTCTTTGAGGAACAAAGGGGCCAGTAAGACCCTTCCATAGGAGATGTTTATGGCTTGGCTTCAACTCAAAGACAACTTAGCTGCTGAGGCCTCAAGGGCAGTATTCACGAGGTTTCAATTTTCCACTACATGGAGCCAGGACTTTGTCCTACTTGTCTTTTATCTTCAGAGCATCAGGATACTTATAATTAAAATACGTATGTACGTAGGTACGATAATTAAAATTACCCTCATACAAAGAAGACAGAGCAAGAATCTGCCTGGGCAAAATAAGCACTTGGATGTCTTTAGTGCCTAACAACTTGGTACTCTGCCTGATCGCCAACTTCGTTATCATTCTTCCAAATGAAAGAATCTTAAGTTTGCAATTACAACACTTCTTTTATGAAAGATCTATTGATTGTTCTTTTATTCTTTTAATTCTAAAGTATAAAATACAGAATAGTGTGCCAAAAATATAAATGTGCAGCTCAGTCAGTGAAACATCACAAGTGAACACCCTCAACAACAGCAAATAGGTTGAAGAACACAATATTGCCAGAACTACATTTCCATCATATACTCTCCTATGAATTGTTTCTCTATACCCCCTAAAAACCATTATGATCTTGCAAACTGCCCCAAAATTTAGGAAATGGCAAATCTGATAAGATCAAAATGTATTTGCTAAGAATATCTCTATAATGCCTAAGATAGTGCATTCTTAAGGGATCTTTAATTTACATCTGGTCCTTTAAACTTTGTCAGTAGTTGTCTTTGTGATGGGTAGTTCAATCTTTAAATTTTAGGGAACTGGTTACTTTTTGGTAAGTAGGGGAACTACTTATTTTGATTTGGATATTGATGAGGACAAATGAAATTGTGAAACATGAACCATTGAGTTTGACATTG
This sequence comes from Spilogale gracilis, assembly GCA_004023965.1. NCBI lineage: Eukaryota > Metazoa > Chordata > Mammalia > Carnivora > Mephitidae > Spilogale > Spilogale gracilis. Next base: position 6,830 of record PITA01033231.1, on the reverse strand, counting down.
TGTCCACAGGCATATCCACACCATTATTATCTTATGGAACAGATTTTCTAATCCTGACTTGAGCCTAGCATTGCTGGCATATGAGAGATTATGACCAAAGGTTTCTCTTTGGCTGCTTTCACTTCTCAGTCAGACTCCTGATATAAGCACTCTTTTACCTAGAATGTAGGTCAGTTGGTGTTTGCTGTTACTGTGGTAAAGTATTAAGTAATAATTGCAACAACATTTACTCTCTAAGTACAGTTCTGAAAAACTCTACCTTAGCATATCCACTTCATAATTGGTAGACTGACTTACTTTGACTGCAGTCAGCCCCAATGAAGCAAGGAGGGACGTAATAGGTGCTAATTATGGTGTCACAGCTACTGCCATTAAGACACTTGTACCTCCTTTGACAATTTAGACCTTACGTGCCTTTTGGGCATCCTGTTGAAGGAGAACAAAACCATATGTGATACTGTAACTCAAAGCAATCACTGTTTAAATTCATACCCAGCGACACATGGTTAGCTCACATTCCAAATAGTGTTCTTTGGTATTTTCAATCACCTTCTAGCTAGTGATTCAAGGCATGGACTTATCTGAAGAGATGAGATGATATAGATAGATGCCTTAGTAATATGGTTGGGGACATAATGTTCCTGATGCTGCTCATTAGTAAGATACAGGAAACTTAACTTTGAGTTTCTTTGGAAATCTGTCCACTTTTAGAGAGTGCTCAGAATAGGTGACAATTTGCCAAAGTTACTTCATTTCAGCCTTGATAAATGCATTATTTTGATTAATGTTTAAGTGTCATAGTTTGTCTTGTCTGGAATGATCTGGTTTTAATACAAGTAAGAATTCAAAATGACATGAAGCATCGAAAAGGAATCTTCATTTTCTGTTAGTTTTTCACTTTCCTATCCATGAACATATGGTCCTACTATGATACTCATGTGATAAATAGGTAAATGGTTAGAATTTAAGATAAAAGGAGATGAAACAAGACAAATAGTAAGCTGAAGACCACATTATTTGTGCAATGATTGAAAGACTGGGGATGTTTATTCAGGAGAAAAAAGAGCTAAGAAGACAGAAATGTCTTCAAACGTGACAAGGCAGACTTGTGGAAAAGAAGAAAGCCAGATTTCATCTCAATAAGGAAATACTTTCTAAAAGAGCTGTCAAAGATTGGAATAAGGTTTTTTCAGGAGGCATGATTACTCATCTCTGTAGGAGTTCAAACAGAGACAGGATAAGTATATAGTAGAGAAAACATAGATGGTATTCAAGCTGATTAACTTTGAAGCGCTTCCATCTGTGACATTCTCCTATTCTATGTAATGCCTGATACTTTCAAGTCTTAAAATTATAAAAGTTTGAGTTTCAAGAGACCTCATGTCCATCTGGTTCAATTCTTATTTTAAGATGATGAAGTTGAGGCCCACAGAGTGACGTGACTTGGAATATATACTGTACAAAATTCTGTCCCCTATTAGAGATAACATCTTTATCCTTGCCACATATTTAACTATGAGGCTCTAGGAAATTTTGAATAGACTTTAATTTGAAGCCTATATATTTCACTTATTAATGTTGTAGCTTTAACTCCTTTTTTTGAACTTCTGGTTCTTAATTCCCAAAGGGGATAATAACAAAATCATGGGCCTGCGGTGGTGACTAGAGTGAAAAAGTACATCATCAAACTCATCTCCCATGTCAGTGGTGGCCATTATTTTCATTAATGATGGCCATATCAATGCGAGGCATGCAGCAAAACCCTTTCCCTACCTGTCTGATATGAGTCAAAGTGTTTGGTATTTGCCTTAGTCCTTCCTCTTGGAAAATCTTGTCATTTAGAAGCACAACTCTAAAAGTGACCAAACCGTACCAGATGGTACTTATTTTATTCCTTTTATTTTGTGCTTTTATGTAAAAATCAGATAGTAAGGAACATTTTTTAAGAGTATTTCACATGTAGCATGTTTTAGTGGTAGAAGCAAAGAAAGGATTTTATTGAGATTCAGATTGTTTATGATCCTCATAGATCTTGTCCTAAATTCCAGAGTTCTCACCTTGAGTCTCAAAACTAAAGAGTGGCTGCTTCTTTCTTCCTTTTTCTTCCAGTTTTAAATAAAGTTCTTTGTAATGGAGATGGAAAGCGAAACACTACAGTTATTCATACTAAAGATTATTTCTGTGCTGTAGTTGTATTTATTTATTCCTCTCTATTAAAAATTATGGCTTCACTTTACAGTCTCTTCTGTCACTCCCTTCTCCCAAAGAATGTCAGTTCCCATAGCTCATTTTCCCTTTGGTATAGAACATTCATTGGTCCTCCTAAGAACTTCTTTTTTCCCTCACAAAAAAATTCAATAGTGTACCTAAAAACAAAATTAGTGATTAAAAAGTCTCCATCTCTTCCTCTTCTCTTATTCACCAAGATAAAAATGATTTTCACGTTCACTTGGGTCAGACTTGCAGAGTGCAAATCTTTATAATTTTTTTATCCCCATTACTGTGTGTGATGCATACAATAAATGTCCACTTGATATTAGAGAAAATACACATAAAGCAAGCTGAAGGTATGGAGTCTGAAACAATGAAGTCTTGTGTGTACTGCTGGGATACTGCTTCCCAAAAGGAGGTTAAAGTAATAAGAGTTGATTGGCACAGAAAATTCTGTAGTTACATTGTTGTGAAATGAAAGCTGGCATGAATTTCTGTGCAAATAAGGAAAAGAGAAACACCTAATAATGTGAAATTCATGTACTTATTAATGAAGAAAATGTCAAACTATGGATATAATCATGTATATAAAAGAATTAGCATCTCAGTTTAAATGGAAAGAAGCTTGTGTGTAATTAGTTGATAAACTTAAATAACTGATATATGTATTTATATTATCTTTATCATATATATATATACATATGCCTATATGTTAGGATCACTCTCATGTGAGGTGAAATTGATTAGGAGACATAATTTCCTTTGACATATACTCATTTTGCAAACTATTTTAGTGGTGGTTTCATGTTTGATAGAATCATCCTTCATTGTTCCTTCTTTGTACACAGAAAACAAAGGTCACCTAAATATTAGCCTTCAACTTAATTATCCTTTTGAAACTGAGAAACTGAATAGATGAAATTTACCTACTAATGAGTAGGCCATCTGTTGAAAGACAATGTGTATATAACCTCTTACCCTCAAAACTTATTAAATTTATATCAAGAGTACAGTATATGTTTACAAAAGTGCCCGTAACTTTTTCCTCCAAGAATAAGTTCTTTACAGACAATTCCACTTTCTCTTATAATTCTGTAGCAATGTGAAAGTTTGACTTCTGGAATCACGCACACATCCGTAGCTCAAACATTCACTGTATTCAACAAGTGAACACACGCTTGAGACATAATGATTTCATTTAGCTTAAATAAAATCCCCCCCCCCATTTCCTAAAGTTCCATTTTTTGATCATTACTTGGCCTGTGTGTTATCCTTTACAATTATTTATCCTGGGAAACCTTGTTTTTTTGGCAAGGGATATTTAGATATTTCCCATCAGGAGATGACAACTTTATCCCATCCTTGCACCATCCCTTCTCCTTGAAGGAGACTGATTGAAAGAAGTTGGGATGTGAACACGGGGTTCTCATTTGTTTAAATATTAAATGTGACTCTATACTGTGATGATGTAAACAACATTTGGTAGTTTCATTAGAGACTTAGAACAAATAAGATTATGACTGCATCCTGAGATGCTTAGCTAACAAAGAAATGAAAAGCATGAATGTGTTTCCACACATTCCTTTCCTAATATTTGACCAGGTTACTCACATATACTAGCTACCGTCACACAGTCTTATTTTATTCTTAAAAAGAGATGCTAAGGTTTGGTCTGTCTGAATTCTCGGTACTATGAGAAAGAAGGCTAAAGGCAAACTTCTACCAATGTTTTGATGTCTTCCTCCTGGCACGGGTGTGCTATTCTATGGCCTATGCTTCTCAAAGCATTCTACACCAAGGGTGTTCTTATGAAAACTGTCAAACGAACTGTCTGTGATTTTTAAAGGACTCCAATGCCTTAAATGGTCTTGAAGAGAGTTATTTTAGTGGGTAGTACAGTTTGGAGAAATAAAAGATTTCCAGGGTATGGAGTTACTTTGTAATTTCTCATTGGTTGTAAAATACATAGTATGATGAGTTTCTATCTACTGAGAAGTTTGTTTTTCCCCACATGCCATCCAAAGGCTGAGACCAACCTGCCCATTATAAATTATGGACAAGTGGTAAGATCCTACTACAAGTTTGTCTGCTTCCTCTGAGCTCTGCCGAGAGAAAATTTTGATTCTCCATTCCAAACTCTAGAACATGAAAGCCCAGTTGTTTTTGGCTGCTGAAACTTTTGCTTTTGAGCCAGCTACACCTTTTATGGATATTTTCTTGAACCCTTTTTCATAGTTCTGTAATTACAGTGGATGTTGCCAAGGAAACTTTGCAGCAACTCCCAACCACGTGTTGCCTGGAGCTAAGCCAATCTGACTAGTCAGGGAGCCTCTCTCCAACTCAGCCTTGATTTTACAAAGTAGATTTCCCCTCCTTCAACCCAAGGTAGCTTGCCTTCTGACATGGAAGTCCTACCAGCAGTATGTAACTTGTTTTTTGTTTTGTTTTAAAGATCTATTTATTAATTTGAGAGAGAGAAAGAACAAACACACAAGAGGAAACAGAGGGCGAGGGAGAGAAAGAATTTCAGGCAGACTCCTGCTGAGTGCAAAGCCCCACATAGGGCTCAATCTTATGACCCTGAGATCATGACCTGAGATGAAATCAAGAGTCACATGATTAACTGAGCCACCTAGGTTCCCCTCTATGTAACTTGGCTTTATTTTATTAAGGTAAAATATCCCTTGATATCAAGAAGAGATTCTTCCTGAGAAATGTGACAGAATTAAGAGTAAGGAAATAACTGTCTTCTATTACAAGGGTGTTGAAATTCACCATAACAAAAATACAGTTGCAATTTTAGTAATTTTATGTTTTAATTCTTAAGTTTAAGATTGTATACCCACAATGCTTATGGGTTCCAAACAAAATACTAATTGAAACCATTTTGTGTTTTTAGCTGATATTATTTAAAATTAGGGCAAAGGTGAGAAGTGATATTCAAAATATACATTCTATGGCTTGTAGAAAATTAAAATTAATAGCTTGACCATAAGTCTGTTTTATAGGTGACAAATGAAAGAAAATCCAAAAATCATCCATACACTTGCACACTTGCAGGATTAAGAAAGGAAAGTGGAAGGAATGTGCTACAGGAGCGACTAGGGAGAAAAGAGGAACGGTGGCCAAGTTGGGGGAAAAAATAAAACTGAGGCCAAATCATTTTATTTTTAAACCTATAAAAAGTACATTATAAATAATTACAAGCTTAAAAATTAAGTAGCTGACTGAACATTTTAACCTGCTCCTTGGGACGTTTTATCGTATGTTCCCCTCTAACCATTTTCGACGTTAAAATGTCCTAACAAATCAATATAAGGTGTTTGGTCTAGGGACTATCCTTTTTTTATTACACAGCAGTGAGCCAACTGGCATTTTGTCCTTTAAACAAGTTACTGTTTTCATTCCAGAATAACAATCTGTTTAATTTGATTGTTCTTAAGCAGATCCTGGAAGTAACTTTATGAATCCCTTTAAGTATGTTCCCATTGGCTGTATATTGATTGATAGCGATCAGTTCATATTATCTTTGTTCATTCTTTCTCTTTCTTCCTCTATTTCTTGTCTTTTGGGGGGGGATATTTGGAAGAGAAAAGGCAACATAAGAGAAAGGGTTACACAAGAAAGTGTATGTTTTCAACCATTCCAATAAACATTCTCACAGGACTTGCTATAAATTAGAGGCTTGAATTAACATTTGCCCTTTAGCATTCTGACTGATGACCCACCCAACTGGTGTCTCTTCGATAAATTACAACAAAAGCACAGAACACACTTACGGAGATGACAGCGGTTTCCATGGTAGCCAGGCAGACAGGTACATCTCCCTGTGACTAGGTGACACTCTTCATTCTCAGCTGAACACTGACATACCTGTTTGCAGTCCTTCCCACATGTGCCTGGTGGACAAACTAAGGGAAAGAGGAAATGTAAACCCAATGAATTAAATTTGTCTGTGTAAATATAGCTCTAAAAGTGAAAGCAGGGAAAAATTTATTAAATAAGACCATTGCCTACAGAAGTGTGCTGCCCTTTGGGATTTAGGTTTCATTAAATTTACTTGGGGATTACTTCACTGTTTGATTTTGTTTTGTTCAGTCAATTTGTGACCGACTGTCAAGGGCCGGCTGCAATTTTCTTGTCACTGAAGAAAATCATAGGGTGATGTCAGGTAAAATCAACTAAAATAATAGTATAATTCATGAGGGACCACATATCTGGATAAAGATATTTTTTCTGGTGCAGCCGGTTTAAATTCTCAAGGTTGTTTCTCTCTGCACATTAGCACATACTGTATTTGTGTCACTTGTCAGCTACATTGCTGGGTTGTGCTGTTTTCTTTTTAAGACCGGGCAGTAAAAGCTTTCCCTCCTACTTCTAAATAATATCATGCCATTTTGTTAAGAAAATAAAAAGGTTTCTGGGTATTTTTCAGTTTACAGAATGGAGTCAAATAGACATTTTAAGTTCCACAGTTGTGTCCAATGACAATTCAAACAAATTCAGTAAAAAGAAAAGTTTAAGAATTTGGTTGTTATACATCCTGTGGACCTAAAATTGAATACTAATTTCTGGGTCAACCTTCTTTTTTTTTTTTTTTTTTTTTTTTTTTTTTTTTT